>MU227687.1:1331115-1349732 GCA_018584345.1 Thuja plicata | reverse complement strand
GGTTTTATGAATAAATCTGTTGGTTATTCGAGAATATCTTCTGGTTATTTGCATGTTACTGTTTATTTTAAATCTGTTTAAGATTTATTGGTCGAAATCAGTAAATGGCCGGTTAGGGACATTTCAGAGTTGCTGTAGAAGCATTTAACAATTGTTTATAGTGTAGTCCTCTTTGTAGCCCAAATATTGTCATATTGATTCCACACACTTCATTAATCATCTGATACATCACTGATCTATTTCACACATTACAAATTTTCACATCTACTCTCATATCTCCATAAATGATTTATTCTTCCTTATATAGCCTTTGCAATATCTCAAAACATTAGTTAGGTTGGCTCAAATAGAACCTAATAAATGAATTGTGCAACTTAACATAGGTCAGCTCAAATGCATTCAACTTTATCAAAAATAGGTTGCGGATCAAGCAAGACTTAATTTGAACTCCAAACGTGTCATACCACATCCTCCAAAGCAAATAAAATAGGTTAGAGTCATCCACAATTGAAGTTACATACCTAGTTGGGCCAGATATTAACATCACTGTTAAAATTGCCAACCGTTTGTCTTCTTTTCACCATAGAGAAACCAAAATGCCATGCAGACCACTATACAAGATGTCTAGACCATTAGCAAACTTTCTTTAATCATTTTTTGAATTAACTAATCATCAAATGTTGGTGCAGAGAAAGTAATTTACTGAACTGGAAATCGCAGTGCAGACCCGATAGACTGTGTTATCAACATGATGACTATCATACACTGAAGCACCAAAACTTCATGTCATTGGTCCAACACACCATCCTCAACATCTTCCTAAAAGCGTATAGCCAAACAATTCACTGCAGTAGAATGCAGAGCATTCTAGTGAGCCAACTTGAACATCTTAAATGATAGACTGTGATCTGGAGTTCAAACCCAAATAAGTTTTTCTGCGGAAGATGTTATGACTTGAAAACTTGACAATAGTCATTTGACATCCATCCATTTCTAAATTCCGAACTGCACAACCAAAGGATGTTGTGCGGTAAAATGCAGAACAAAATACTAGCTCACAGTCATAAGGAAATGCATTGTTTCATCACTTAAACAATTTCTTCAATCATTCAATTATGAATCTGAACTCAAACATCATCCAAATTCCTGACCATGTAAACATCAACCAAGGTGATTGCATCATGTAACAAACTAAAAGTCAAGTGTATCGTAATTTTGGACTGATATACTTCCATCTAATGAACCTCTAGACTGCCTTTTATGTCTCTGACCAGTCTGACATGGCACTATTCTCAAATATATTCCAACATACATCATCTGAACTGACACAGCTACTCTCGAATATGCATCATCTAATTCACCAATGACGACAACACACAATGCATTCATCCAACTTGATGACAACACATATTGCCAACAATCTCCCCCTTTGTCATTGATGACAACACTTCAATATATGTTTGCAATTCCACATTTGTACATACCCTCCCCCTACCAAGATTATCTCTCCCCCTTCGACATCAAGGACAAAGGGTATAATATCTACATCATTTAAAACTGTACTACATATACTCCCCCCATCAATGTGCATTTATTTCAAAATTGTCTCCCATGGATGTGGAGTTTCCTCAAAAACTGATAAAAATATATACAATTCTTTTTAACTATGAACTCAAAAATGCTACTGCATTGTACAACAAAATTGTAGAACAAAAATAAGCTATCTCAATTATGCCTTAGCTACACTCTTGGAAGGTAGGATGCCTTTATATTTTATCTCGAGATCAGCCAGAGTCCTCAATTGTATCAATATTATGCACAAGCTTCATTTTTTGCTCTGTTTTCTCAGCTTCTCCTAAAATGGTGGATCCAACCTCAAATCTAGAGTGTCTCTTAACATACAAAATTGTTTCTTGATTCGATCTCTTTGCTCTTGCAAGAAAGATAACTGTTCACAAAGTTGTTCTATTTGCACTTTGATGGAGCCATCCTTATATTTCCCAAAATCATATGCATTGGCCAATTGAAAGATTTGTGACTCAATTGAGTCAATCCGTCCTTTGACTCTTTTTGTGGAATGTGGCCACCTTAAACAAAATTGGTATAACACAACAACATCATCAATGCAATCTTTGAACTTCTTCAAATTCTTCTATAGAGTGATGCATGCATTAGCACGCTTGTCAAAGACCTTGGCCATCCTCTTATCATTATTCTCCTTAGAGCTTCCGCCTCTGCTTTCTTCTCCACTTGTGCTGAATGATCCTTAAAGGAAAAGTAACTTTAGCTTCTCATCTGGAGCTAAGGATGAGTCAATGTCTACCTCTGGCAAGCCTTCATGTATAACCTTACTGCATCATACTCAAACTTGATTTCTTTACATGCTTCTGCATTAATTCCTTTCTTCCTTACGGATGTAGAATGTCTCCTAGCTGAAACTTGTGAAGAGGAGAAATGCCTGACAAATAAGTCTGGCCCTCATGTGTTGGTATTTGCAATAATTGTAGGGTTACCACTGGCTGAAACTGCATTTGTAGACCTAATAGATCTTTTAAGGAATTAGAAGATTCTTCATCAATTTATTTGAAGAAGCCTCCTGCTCTTATCTCTCTATACACATTCTGATCATATTATGCAAAATCTTTATGAGGATTGTTTACTTTCTTTCTCTCCTTCATTGATATTCATTGTATCAACCTTTTCTTTTTCTCTTCTCCTCTAGCATTAGTATTTCTTTCGGCATTGGTAGCACTAATCCTTTCTGCATTTCTGATGTTTTTGAAGCATTTTGTTTTGCGATTTGATCAGTATTATCTAGAGGAGGAACACACTCTTCATTTACTTCCTTTACAATAGGTGCATCTGTATTTGACTTCTCCGGTGGGCTCACCTTGCTTGGGTCAAAATTATCACCGTCAACCTCTATTAGAGGAACTTCAAACGTAGACATGTAAATATCTTGTATATTAGAAAAATCTTCTAAATTTACTGTCCTCCGGAGT
The DNA here is from genome assembly GCA_018584345.1 of Thuja plicata. Taxonomy (NCBI): domain Eukaryota; kingdom Viridiplantae; phylum Streptophyta; class Pinopsida; order Cupressales; family Cupressaceae; genus Thuja; species Thuja plicata. The sequence continues at coordinate 1,346,730 of MU227687.1, read as the reverse complement.
ATACTCCTCAGTCGCTACTTTTTCCTCCTTCATTTCTTTCAAAATTTTGGTAGTGATTCTTTCTGTTTCTCTCGACAATTCTTCTCTATCTTCCTCTTTCATGCTCTTGAGGGTGTTTTGTCTTTGAAGTGCTTTGGTTTTCTCTTCTTTTAACAATGTAGCACCAACCTGCATGACAACTTATTGTCTTAGCTTTGCCTCAAGTATAACTGCTTCATTTCTCCTTTTTGTTAGCACATCTGCAAGGCACTTCGGAAGTTGATCCCAAATATCACTCAAGATTAAATTGTAGTTGATCATGTACATTATTGTAGCCTGCTCTATAATTTTTTGATTGTATAAAGCTACATTTGGATTGAGTTCAGTGTTTTTTCTAAAGCCCCATGACATTCAATAGCATTGTAAAATGCATCTAGACTAAATGGATCTTTTGTAGGAGACTTTGGAGGACTCTTCTTTGTTTTCTTTATTACTTCCTTCAATATTCCTTTTCCTTTATCTTTCCTTCTTGAGCTACCTTCATCTTCACTTTGTTTTGTTTTGTTTTCTCTTCTTAAGTCAACCTTTCATTTCTTCTTCTTATTCTTCTTCCTCTTCTTCGTCAATGTTACTATTATCTTTTCCCTCTTTGCTTGTCAAATATCCCTCTATGGATATTTGCTCCAGATTTTTCCAAATGTACCACATGAATTTTAAACAAACAATTTGCATACAAACTGATTTCTATTTATCCAACACATTATTTTGAAAACCATATGATATCAAACTGAAATATAGATTTGAGTATTAAATATGAATATTGCCATTAAAATAGATAAATCATTACAACCTGATTTTCCCAACAGATATGAAATGCCTCTATTAGTACAAGTTTGTCTTTAGATGAATACTTCACAAATTTGCTCAGCCGTGAACTTTGTCGCAAATCCACCAAATAAATTAATTGGGTTTCCGTCCAATCCACCAAGAAATCTCAAAGGTTTCTATCCTCAGGTTTCAAAACTGAAAGCTAGAAGCTCCCAAAATCTCCAAGAGAAAATAATACACCACGCATGTTGAGAATGCGCCTCACAATGTTCTTTAATAACACATGCCCAACTCTTCGTTTTCCCTTTGCCCGTCTCTTGGTATTCTTTTTCTATGTCTTTTTATTATCCCCCTTTAAATTAAAATGACTATTAATTTTCACTAAGCTCCATTAAAGTCATTTTAAGACTTATTAAATAACTAAATTAAGTTGTCATTAAATTTGATATAATTGGACAACTTAAACTTAAATATTTAATCGACTTCTAATATCCCAAAAAGGGGACATTATAGTCTGCCCTTCCCAGAGATTGCTTGCCCTCAAGTAATTTGCACCTGCATGTTGAAACCAAATGCCTAGATCCCATATCAACCTCAGGAATGTTGCTCCACCAATCCGCTGTGCTACTTTGATGTAAACATTACTATACCCGGAATTGTGAAACCACTCATCAAAATCCCATTGAAATAATGTACCAAATATACCACTATCAGGATCCCAAATCATCATGTTGTCACACCTGTCAAATATGAAGAGGTAGTAGTATCTCAAGGAGCTATCAACACCAAACAACTCTCCAACTCCAAATGATCTCCCATGGAAGTGTGTAAACTAGAACAACTCCCATAGGCTTGAAAACTCTAAGAGAGCTGAAATCAATGCCATGTAATATATCCTGCCAAGATAACTCAAGAAAGGCCACTTCAACAAACTCCTTGCCAATCACGATTCTGGGTAACAAAAAGAATAATCCATTCAATTAAAAAGTAAGAATCTCAATATCTCCTCTCATGAAATCCCAAACAAGAATCTGATCTATTTATGTCAAGGGATTGTAATATAAGTCAGCATAACAAACCCTGACATTAACTAACCAAGTATTACCTCTGTGGTCAACCACTGAAAACATGACACTGATAGTTAACCTCCAGATGCGAGTATCCCACCAATCCCAACTCACTGCAATCAACCCATCATCATCTAAAAGCACACATAATAATGCTATGAAGTGGCTGCAATAACTCATATTGCCCCAAGTGGAAGTGAAGAATAATTGAGCTGTGCCCAAGGGATGTCCCACAACTAATTGCACTGAAGTATGCAAGTGCACAAAATCAAATTGCTCCATGACTAAGGTCAACATCAACGTTGTGAAGGAACTAGTACAATAGTAAACAATCTGAAATACCATTGAGTACATAGGAGTCATGAGTATGGAAGTGGTTGAAAATCCATATCCTATGATCAAATTATATGTACCATCCATCCTCAACCAGGAACTGTTCATTTGCTGAACCAAAGAGTCCATCCAACTCATTCGTAGATCAGAATCTGAACTCATGTGTAAGCTGATCAGAAAGTGGGCAATAATACTAACTCTATAAATTGATCCACTGTTAATCTTGTGACCAAAACTCATCACCAAAAACTACACCTGGGTCCCAAATTCTGCAATCAATTCCATTCTAATACTTTCTTGAAAAACTCAGTCTTTTCTCTGTTTTCTTGCTCCCTAAAATGATTAGCGCCAACAATCTGATTTTTTGCTCCCTGAAGAGTCATTTGTGTATTCTCCAATATCTCTTGTGTATCGTAAGCTCCATAATGAGTTTATTGACGTCATTCTCCTTCAATTTATCAACATATACTTCAACAATCTTTAAGATATGATCCCTGTATGAAAGTAAACACAAATAATAAGATTTCATTGATTCCAAAGCCGCTTTGACCACCTACAAGTCTGCAAAATAAAAATCACATTCCATGCCCTTTTGTCTCCTTTCAATTTGAGCCTTCCCGTAGAGATCTTCAATGATCCTGTGAATGTCATCATAATGTACTAAAGCTGCAACAACCATATCATTAGTGATCTTTAGCTGATCCTTCAAAGTATGTGTCTCAACACCATCATCTTGAATTGCCTTCTTTGATTGGTTCACAAAAACACTATCATGCATAAGTGAACTGCTGCTATAATAAATGAATGAAGACTTTTAACGACGTTCATGAGACTGATCAGTCTAAGAGACCACGGATCACAACCTTAAACTAACTCTATATTCCTTTCCATGTCTGATTTCTTGCTATGAATCTCGACAATCAAACTAGCAGTCTGATTGATCTTATTCTCCTCAAATAAACTATGCATGTTGTGGGCCTTCAAGATGATTTCATACTGAGCTTGAATGTCTTCATACGCTGTGCACTCCATGAGAAAGTGCCATTCAGTCTCAATTGCACCTGTCTCGCAGAACCTTCAAGTCTTGTCTTCCCACTCCTCTTTGGGCCTTTTCCATCTACCTGTCTCGCATCTAAGATGATGCGAACCTGTCCTTAATTGAGCCACCCTAGCTTTCCCTTTAATAGCTGCCCCTAGGTAAGCTTTATCAATATGTTCCCGGGTTGGGTTGAACACTTTGATATGATGCGCCTTTTTCCGACCCATGTGATTAGTCCACATGGCAATCTGAAATTTTCCTATGACAAACTTCTTTATTTCTACATTGGTATTAGGACATTTTTGTAACTTAATTTTCACATGGTCAACCACTTTATGTTTTGTTTCATCCCAGTTTTCTTCCTGCGAACCAAACCCTCTTTCATCGCAATTTTGGACCATCGTCGGTTATCCATGTTTCAAGTTTCTTTAAATAGCTTATTAACCGAGTTATCACAGTCGCCTCCAACAAGAAAATACTGGCTTCCGCTAGTTTAATTTCATATGGCACCGAGGTCTTGACTTTGATACTGTCAGTAATTAAGTGCTTCTTAATCCTCTCTAATTGTCTCCACCCACATTTTGTCATGCTGCCTCCCCAAACTTCGCTGCCATAAAGAACAACATGCGTGACCAGGAAACGAAAAAGGGTTTTCTTGGTTTTCCAATCCCAAAGCTCAACATTAATGCATCTATTTTGGAGTAGATAGGATGCTTTCCATCCCCCTTGTATCCTTTTCGCTCTACATGTCTCCCAGTTGAGCCTATAATGAAAGCAATCCCCAAATATTTGTATTCTTTCACAATTTCTAACAGACTGCTTTCGAAAAGAAAGGTAGTATGTTTTTCCTTTATTTTGAAGGAAAAAATCATGATTTTTTGTTTTGGTGATGTTCACCTGCATCCCCACTTCCTGTCAAAAGTGTTCCAAAGCCTCTAAATGATCTCTTAATCCCTGGGCTGTTTTTGATATCAAGATAAGATCGTCGGAGTATAAAAGAAGCTTCACCACATAACTAGCCAACTGGACCCCTTCACCATCGATTTTGTTTAACCAGGATTCTAATTAATCAATGTATAAGCCAAACAAAGCGAGGGATAACGAACACACCAATGTCACTACCAAAACACTCAGACATTCCTTCCTTATTTCTGATTTTCGCTCTAACTCTCATAAAGTCCATGCACTATCGCTCTATACACATCTAGAATGCCTAATTCTTCCATTATGTTCCACAACTTGTCTCTAGGTACCGTGTCAAAGGCTTTCTTGAAGTCCACAAAACAACAATATGCTTCTCCCCCCTCATTGTCCCATATTTTCTCTATCAAATGCCGAAGGGTGACGCAATGATCATTAGTAGAATGTCTAGGTCTAAAACCCGCTTGCCCTTTTGCTCTTTTTCCTTCACCTTCTGACCAACTGCTCTTTTTCCTTTGAAGTGTTCACAATGGGAGGAGAGTTCTTCTTGAGAGTCCGCTCATATAGTACCTTTGCTTATTCTAACCATCGAGCATCTATATTACTATTTTCAGTTTTTTTTTTCTTTGTTGTAGTTCTTTCCAGAAGTCTTTGGGATTGTGTTTGCCCAGAGATATTAACTCCCTCCGCCTTGCATCTGCATACTCCTCTTTTTTTGCTTGGATCAATTTTGCATATTTCTTCTTGTCTTCTTTACTACTCGGATTTTTCCCTTTTATAGATCTCTTGGCTGCCTTGCACTCTTCATCATACCACAGATTAGCCGGAAAAGTATTCGCAACCCTCTTTCAACTGCAAGATCTTTTACGTGCCTTTAACGCCTTGTGTATAATAGGAATCAACAAGCTACTATGCACATGCTCAAACTCCTTTTTGACCCTTTCCATAGTCAAGATATTATGTATCTCAAGAAGTAGCTGTTTAAGCTCAATGCTAAATATGTCCCTGTTTTCCTGATTTATGAGGATTCTCCCTCTGTTAACAACTGTCTTTTCCCTGTGTAGGGCATGTTTATTATGTGGATTACTTGCAACAACGTCCAACTTAATACAGAGAGATATGTGATTTGACTTCATCTCTATAGGACCTTCTCCAATGTTGTCACTCTAGATGTAAGATTTTGAGAGCATATCACGTAATCCACCACACTTTGCGCATTGTAAGTTTTGCAAGTGATACCCTCTGATGTTGGCCAATCTTTCATGCCATTGCAAATAACCATGCCAAAGAGACTACACAACCCCAATAATTCTACCCCGAAATGTGATATCCCCCATTGTTGTCTTGAGAAGCTCTTTTTCAAGAATGATCACCGCCTTCTTCTAACCAATAAGGCTTATTCTCTCCGTTTTCACCTTTTTCTAGATGTAAAGATTGATTGTTGGCTGTCCTTGCATTGAAGTCTCCAACAAGCATAATTTCTCCCAAAGTGCTGAATAAGGAGTTCATTTTTTTTAATGAAGCAAATGGGTCTTCATTGTCTAAGTTCCGCCTCTTGTAGAACTTAGAGTTTTTCGGAGCAAAGTAACAAGCAACCAATCTGAAAATTGTCTCATTTATTGTTATCTGCAGCCATATGTATTGTTTATTTGGATCTTCCTTTTCAAATTTTACAAATCTGTACTTCTCCTTTATAACATTGTGACTCCACCATGTCCTTTACCTGTTTGATTCTCTTTGTTCCAAACTGAAAATTTCTTGTAACCTTCAAAATCTGGGACCATGCAGCTGTCATGTTCCTGTGTTTTAACAAGAATAATAATATTCTTCTCCTCTGCTATGGGCCCCAACCCAAGACCTCTTCTCCACGGATAACCCCTGTAGTTCCAACGTACTACACTTAAGTGATCATGTGGGGCCCCTAATTCATATTTCTTATTCGAGAAATGCTCATTGATTTGAGCTTTCCCATTTTTCAACCATGCCCTCTTTCCTTCGGTTCTTGCTGTCTTTACTTTTTCCCACTCCTTCCTTCATTCCTCTTGTTGAGCAAAAGTTAGATCTTCATCTAAGTAGAACTGCGTTCCTCTAAGCAGCCCTCTATTTCTAAGAATAATATTTTTATCCTCTAGGTTTCTCAAGATAACTCTTATGCACCCATCCCTTCCAACATCCAACCTCTTACCTATCCTGTTTGCTTGTTGAATACCACATGTCCATTTCAGCTTATCTCTAAGAAAGTCCCTTGCTAGAATGTCGGTTCTTTCTTTTTCTCCGTAGTCTTTCAACCCTTTGATGATGATATTTGCAGCCTTGCCCCGTTTGTCTTGTTCTTCCGTTATCTAAATTTTGATTTGCTATTCAATGATTCCCTTTTGTTTGTTTGCTGAACCATTTACCACTTGTGACCACGATTGCCTGTTCTTTCCTTTCCTTTAATTGAGATTCTTTAAATCTATGTTTGCTAAGGCTGATTGAATTTCCTTCAAATGTGCGGTGTTCGCTTCTTTCAGTGTTTCTTTTCCTTTACTTCCCATTAATCTCAATTGTTCCAGTTCTTGTTTTAAGATCTCAAGTTCCTCCTGTCCTATATCCATTTTGATTTGCATGTTCGAAATTTGCTCTTTAAGATTTTTGTTTTCCCTTTCAATTTTGCTTGTGTACTATAGCTTCATACACTTTGTTCTCCTCTTCCCAATTCCTTGTTTCTAGAGTTTCCATCCTTTTTTAAGTCAATGAGCTCTTCCATGTATAGCTCTGAACCACACAATAGTGGTGTTGTAGCTGGACTATAAAAAATATTATTGTCTTGTTTATCATCGTTGTTGTCCCCTTTGTTCGCTGTGCCTATTTCTGCCTGATTCAGATTCGATTTGGGGTTATTGTTGGTTTCAGCCTGTTCTTGTAGTCCTTTTTCATTTTCTTTCTGTGTTGTTTGCCTCGCATTAAATTGGTAGATCTTGATAGAGATTCCATTAATTCTTAGTAAATAATTGCAAAACGCTTTTTATTTGTTTGCCTAAACTTTTGGTTCTGTCTACGTCTTAGAATACCTTTGTATTGCTTCACATTAATCAATATTAGTTGTTCACCTGTGCTACCTGCTTGTTTGAGAAAATCTGCCATAATAGATTCCCAAGCCCCTGTTAGACTTTCTAGCGTTGTTAAATACTGAGGTGCTGAAGGCCCACTTGCAGCGTGGTTCCAACCCTCGTGATACAAAAGGTTGACCATTGGGCTCGTCAGCTGGGTTTGAAGATTCCAGTTGAATCCAACCCCATCTCCTACATTCAAATGAAAAAATTGCTTCCAGTTAGTAAATGGGACTTCATACTGGGTCCACGACAAACTATCGTTAGGTTACTGTCTGACTCATTAGGGTTGGGCCCCATAATGTTTAGCTTATTGTGCCAGTGCTGATTTATTCCAGTTTTGCCCCAATATTTTTCAGTTGTGATCTGGTTTTCTAGTTATCTAGTGTTTAGTTTTCCAGTTTTGCCTTATTAAAATGCTCTGGAAGGTGTTGAAGAATAATAGAAAAAAAGGAGACAAAGGAGATAAATTATTGGCACACCTCTCCACTGTTTGGGCCCGACAAATGCTTCGGGACTGTAGCAGAACACTAATCTTGCCGCAAGTGAAACGCCTGTTACTTTAACTCCACCACAAGTAAACTCCTCTTGGTAAAAGTGTTCTTGGTAAACCTTGGTAATCTTGTCGTAGTGCCTTCACTGTCGCATGTTCCATTCTACTTTCCTCCTCTCAGAAATGGTAGTAGAGAAAATGCATGATTCATCACACCTTTCAAGGGTGTCTTCAATGTCATCATAGGCCTCAAACTCCTTATTTGATTGATTTGCATATAAAGTCAAGGTTGCTGTTATGTCATCATTCTCAAGCAATTTCTCACCATATGAAGATTCATGCACCTCATTGGAAACATCTTGAGACTTTGACATGTTCTCTACTTGATTAAAACCATCCTCATCAAAATGTTTGACAATCACAACTTCCAAGTCTCCAATATAGAAGTTCATATATCCCTTACCTATAACAACAACTAAATCCATCTCCTCAACAAGCATTTGTGTTATTTCGTTGGAACAAAGCTATGGAATTCCCATCTTCATCGCTAGTCCAAATTTCTTTGGCTGCCTTATCTTCCTTACTAACCTCACAATTATGATAAGGTGTCCAAGTCTGTTGACATGTGAAACAAATATGCTCCCTTTTCATTTGATTCTCACTCTTTTTGGAAGACCCTATAACCTGTAAGCTCATTGATATTAGTTCATTTTTAGTCATCTGTTCCTTGAACCTTTCAATTTTATGCTCAACCAATCTTTTGGAAAACTCAAAAGCAATAGGTGATATAGCCCGCTCCTTCCTTCAAATGGCCAACAAGTCTGATTGCAACCACTTGCAGATATCATCATCCTCATCTAAGATTAAGGACATAATGGTTTGCATACAAGCCCTCACATTGTCTGGATGACGTTTCTTGATTTCGGTTAAGAGGCATTGAAATTTGAAGAATCAATTTATCACATTTGAGATCGAACATAATGACAAATGATCTAGTTCTTGCCATAATTTTTAAAATCTTAGCCTTTTTACCAAAAGAGTAGGGGTTTTGACATTATGTAACCCGTGTAGGCTCTCCACAATCAGTTGTAAAAACCTTCTTTAGTATGTCATCATTATAGGGTGCTATAAGAGCTGTTACTCTTATGATCTCATTGTGGCAAGAAGCAACTGCAATTCTCACCTCTTCACATGGATGTTGCAATAACCTGTGTTGGACCAAAGCGAGCATTGAGGGCTGCGAGGCCGAATTTAGAAGCCTCCAATTTGACTGGTCTACTCTAGACAAATATGAGTTCAATTCTTCCAACTTGGAGAGAACAACATCAGGAAATTTCATGGACTCCAATTATAATCCAATTACATACAACCAATTCCCTACTTTCTACTTTTTCTTTTTGCAAGTCCCTTAGCTGATCACCATTGAATTCTTCTGAGAAAAGATCACTTTTCTGATCTACCATTGACTTCATTTTGTTTTCTCCAAACTGAATTCCACCAAATCTGATGTACACTTCCACAGGTTTTAAGATGCTACCTCTGTGCTGCCCTACCCCTATCGACCCTAAATTTTTATTGCACCTTATTCCTTCAGTTTTCTAGCTTTTAAACAAACAATTGGCTCAAGGATGAATATGAAAGTTTTACCTTCCCTCAATATAAACAATCAACTTGCATGCTTCTTGTTGGTTTTTGTGTGAGCTAAAAGATGTGTTTGATCGTATTACTAAGCATATAATATTCACAAACCAAACATGATTCTCAATGGTAGACAAAGGAACTTGATTGTTTTTAAAATGCCAAATTACAAAACAGTTTTAGTAATGATAAAAGCATACAAAAGTACAAAAACAATTCTTTGACCTTGAAGCAACAGAAAAGATAGCTAGCCTAATACAAAAAACCCTTCCAAGTTCAACAATTCTTCATTGTGAAACTCATAGGATATGTGTCTCCAGTTATAGCCACTGCAGAAATATCTTTGTGTAATCCTTTGATATCACTATCACCTTTAATGAAGGGTACGCCCGAGCTCGCTGTTTTGGCCACAGTGATATCGTTGTTTACAAATTGTTGGAATAATGAAGCGACTCCTTGAGAATCACCATCAAGTATTATATGGTTTCAGTTCCACTCCAAACAAAATCCATTCACGGAAGTGACAGGGATATAGACAGAAGTGTATCAAAGATAGTATAAGCCGCCCCTTCACCGAGTAGTCTATTAGCGATAAAAGAAATAACACCACACAACCAGTTCTGATAAATGTAACTACTGTGTTCTCATTCAAAGGCTACTTAAATTTCTCTTCACAATCTCGGTTCAATAGCTCTGTGAGGTTCCGTTTAGCCAAGGCCTTTTTGTTACCTTTTCGCACATCGCCCATTTGAAATGGGATCCCTGCCTTTTGGTTCTGCTTGGGCCCCCCTCTCCTTTTTTTGGTTTTGGTTTTCTTGGTAGTTCTTGCCTCAGTCTCCCGAAGTTCCTCCCGTCAATGAGAAGTGAAGAAATGGCGAAACAACTAAGCTTTTCAAAATCTCAGAGCACCAAACTAAGCATGAAGTTCAAACGTAATCGATTTTAAATTGAAGATCCCCTGTTTATGTTGAGTCTACACACAATTATGATCGCTAAATTGCAAGATGAGGGAAGTACTCGAAACTTCAAACTTCCTTTCCGGTGGCTAAATGCGTTTATAAACAGGGATTATTATGAAACCGAGAAAAGTCTAAGTTCACCATCAATGACAAATTGAACTCACAACATTATTGCAGGCAGTAAACATTCATGGAGATTCTAACTTTCATAGAATTCTGTCAAAATATTTTTTCAATGTTTATGTTGAAACACGATGATCAAATGTTTCCAATCACAAAGGACCTTTCGAAGTGGCATTCGAGATTGAAAAATGCCACCAAATATATGTGCAATGACAAGCTGTGATCTGTGAGTGCTGAAGAATGACTAGAAGAACAAAAAACCTCCCTCCACTGTGCATCTATTCTCAGTAGCGCATATTCCATGATGCTAAGGAATCTTCCTAAACACCTTAATCCTTTGCAAGGTCATGTCATAGATACCAAGGATGATATGGCAGTATAAAAAATTTGTTGGCAAGGTATCCATAAACTGGGGAAACTCTTGAAGGCACTCGAATGCTTCACAAGTATCAAGGTATGCCAACCTTCATATGCTGAGATGCTTAGAATGACAAAGTTATACACAATACCCCATTTGTGCTCCTTGGTTGGATTTCTTCCGGCCAAATAAATTTATGAGATGTTTTAAAAGCCCCAACAATGGCTCATATGCGCTATGTAGCGCTAATGCTTCACAGCTATGGGAATGCTTCAATATTCTGCTTAACCTGCCAAATCCCCCCCAAACACAAGAGTCCAAGATTGATTCGAAGGTGGAACCCGCCTACAAGATTGCATTCGCGTATAAGGAAGGATGAAGAAGGCCCATTCAATTTGATAGAGTTCGCACACCTTGCAAAATGGTGCTCACAAACGGCAGATATAATGGCAAAAACATTCGCCCTTGGGCGTGAATGCTATGAAGTGAGGAAATGTTCCAAAGCAAGAAAATCCACGATGAAGGTCAAGATGCGCTCTGGGCACAAATCTGCCTTGCCAATGGAATCCTCTCCAAGCATCAATAATCTGCCAATGGGTCCCATATGCACTCAGAGCCCAAAACATAGTTCGTGAAGGGATGCATTCAAAAAAGAAAGTCCACAGGAAAGGCATAAATGCGCTGTGAGCGCAAAATTGCAAGTGTCAAGGAATTCCCAAAGTAAGAAGAAGTTGTCAAAGAGCCTTAAACGCGCTCAGAGTGCAAGTTTAATAAAGTCAAGGAACTTTGGAAGAGGGAAGGATTCCATGGGGCCTAAACATGCTCATAGCACCAAATCATGTTTGTCAAGGAAAATTATTAAGGTTTCAATGTGTGTGGAAGGCATCCAAATATCACATGGCGTGAATGGGCACGAGTCAAGGAATTTTTATTAAGTTTAAATTCCCCCACATCACCCAATATGCACTCAGAGCGCTAAAGTTATATGGGTGCAGAAACATTTAAAAAAAATAAAATTCCTTTGCATAGACACATGCGCTGGGAGCGCGAATTGCACATGACTTTGGAATGAAATAAAAATCAAGACTCCTTTGCAATATTAAATATGCACCCAAGGAAGTATTGTTTAAAAAAGAAAAAAACATTTGAAGGTGGATTGTATATTTGGTTGTGATTCGTAGGCTAGAGTTAGAAAAGGTGATGAAATTTCATCAAATATGGAACATTGAAGGGATTCACTAATTTATTAAAATATTTGGTTGTATAAAATTCACGCTTAAGGTGTCAAAGGAGGTGGATGCAAATTGCATAGGTATGAAAAGTTTTGATCGACATTCGAAGTTTATTTGGAAATTGTTAAGGAATTAAATTGTCGCCCAACATTTGAATGATAATGATTATTTCATGACGTGGAGTATTGGAAATCCAACGAGAAAAACACATGGAATTACTTTGGGAAATGTCAGATTTTTTATTTAACGTCCAATATTCATAAAGCTTTGAAAATAATGGAAATGGATGAAATGTTATAAAATTGCATGACAATGAGTAATTTAGACCCATTGCAATGGCTAATTTAAAATTCATTAAGTGTGGAAAGCAAAAGAAGTTCAAAATTCATTAGTAAATAAATCCAAGTCGAAATGGTGGATTTAAAAATTTGAAAAATTGTGATTTTTGGAATTATTGTGGAAAAAAATTAAATATTGGAATTGGCAATCATAGTGTAGACCAGACTGACTATGTGTCATCAATATGATGAATATCATACACCGTAGCACTGACAGCCTTGAAACTCATGTCATCAGTCCAATAAACCATCCTCAACATCTTCCCAAAACTGCATGGACAAACCATTCACCACAGTAAAATGCAGAGCATTCTAGTGAGCCAACTGGAAGTCCTTATACGAACAAACATTGAATTCAAGTTCAAACCCCTATGACATTTTCTGCGGAAGATATTATGACTTGAAAACTTGATTGTAGGCATGTGACACCCATCAAATTCTAAATCCTGAACTGCAAAACCAGAGGATATAATGCAGTAAAATGCAGAGCAAAATACTAGGTCATAGTCATAAGGAAATACACTGTTACATCACTTAGATAATTATGACAATAATTCAATTAAGGGTTTGAACTCAAACATCATCGAAATGGCTTCCTAACCATGTAGACATCAACCAAGGTGACTGCATCATGTAACCAAACCAAAAGTCAAGTGTATCAGTACATACCATAATTTCAGATTGATATGCAACCATCAAATGAACCTCCAAACTGCCTTCTATGTCTCTGACCAGTCTGACATGGCACAACTGCTCTCAAATATATCCCAACTGTAATATCCCCCTAGGATATTTTCTACAGATTTTTTCAAAATGTATCACATAAATTTTAACAAACAAATTGCATGCAACTGATTTGTAATTATTCAATAGATTATGTTGAAAATTCATAGAACCCTGATATTAAATATGAAGATAAAACATTACAATCTCATTTTCAGATCAGATATGAAATACCTTAGAAACACTGCAAGTCTGTCTTCAAAATAAACTTCACAAATAAGCCCAGTTGTGAACTCCATCGTGAATCCACCCTCCATAAACGAATTGGGTTTCTGTCCAATCCGTTAAAAGAATCCAAGGGTTTTCGTCCTCAGGAAACTAGAACTAAAACAAGAAGCTCTCAGTGCTCTGCCAAAAGAAATGAATAAAACCAAGCATATACCAAGCATAATCCAAATGAGCTTCTCTATGTTCTTTTAAAGAGCATCCCTGTGACCCTTCGTTTTTCCACTGCCCGTCTCTTGGGATTCCTTTCTATCTCTTTATTATTCCCCTTTTTAAATTAAAATGACTTTATTAATTTTCATTAAGCTCCAATAAAGTCATCTTAATACTTTATTAAGTTTTCATTTAAATTTTTAATGTCCCATAAAAAAGGGACATTACAGTCTTCCCTCCTTAGAGATTGCTTGTCCTCAAGCAATCATGAATCTACATACCAATACCAGGATCCCATATAAATCTGCAAGCAACTCTATGGCACATTCTGGGACAACTAAAATCAAAACTTGTCACATTGTGAAGCAATATGTTCAGATGCAACTCATTCATCAATAAGATCCTTGGTTCCCAAGGCCAATTTGATGAACTATCGCTCCCATCACCTGAAGTCTTCAGCTCAATCTCAGTTTTACATCTCTGTAACTCATCATAACTGTCGTCCGGAAAATGCAATCTGAAAAACCTATAGGTTGCAAATCCTCTTCCCGGAGGAGAGTACATTTCATTCCATGATGAATTTTAATCCTCTTTGTGCCAATCATTTAATTTCTTTTTATTTGTCATCATCAAAATATTCAACTCATCAACTTGTGGGCTGAAAGAGAAATGATATGCACTCACAATGCAATCAAGCTGATAAGTACCACCTTCTTTTGGTTAAGACTGATGCTCACATCTAGTGGACTCATACCCATCATGTTTTTGCTGCTTTACTCTATCAAAACTATAGTCTTGAGGCCTGTTATCACATAATAACGAGTTTGCAACCCTGCTGCAACAAATGGTATCAGCATTATGAAAATTGAAAATCTGATTTTTGACCTCTTCAAGAATGCATTTCCTATCAACCGCTGGTAAGAACGTGTCAATGTACACTTCCCAAATTCGAAAATGGCCATATGTAGCACTCACCATCATGCCCTCAACTCCTAATTTTACTCAAAACACCATTGATGGAAATGGATTCATACTTACATCTCCATACATAGCAACCAATTCTTCAATGAGTTTGTTTCCTTGTTGGTCCTTTTGATCTTCATTAACATAATGTGCCTCATTAGAATGGAGAATGGTGGAAACATTGTGCTTACTTTCATGCTCACAAATGGTATTGATTCCTTCAACAATCTGCATCATCTCCAAAGTCTTAAAATTAATTCCATCTTCCTTGTGATTGGCTGCAATAGAAGTTTGATTTTCAACCTTGTATAATGAGTAGTGAGTCGTGCTAGATTGCAAACAAAGCTCTTCTACCTCTCTTTCCTTGTCTTCCCCAAATTTGATAGCATGCTCCGTATCCATTAATAGCTGCATGTAGTCTGATTTCATTATTTCTGTTAATGATCGTAGCTTCAGTCGTATGATCATTAGAATATATATAATACATGTTGATTAATAATAATATATTATATATGTTATATTTTTATTAATCATATGAAAATTTAATATTCAATATTAAATTATTATATTATTCTTAATTAATAATTGATTGATGAAACATTATACGATTGATTAAATTATGATTATTAGGAAGAGGCATGTCCTTTCTTATAAATTATAATGAACAGACATGTCCCATGAAGGGACATGTCTCTCCTAGCCTCATTCCTAATATAAATGAAAGAGAGATTGTTGCATTTGGAAAACACATACAAAACAAAGTGCTATTACATTTGCAGCTATCCTAAAACTTAACATGGTATCAGAGCCAGACTGCAAATGTAAGAGAGTAGTTTGTTGATGGTGAATGTGTGATTGTCTTAGAAAGTACAGTCTCAGTAAAAGGACCATATCTCACAAATGCACTGTTGGATTGTGCTAAATTTCAGATATGTTGGTGAAAACCTAATTTCAAGAATCTCATCGAAGCGATTAGAGAGAAAGTCTTGGATGCAAAAGTTATGACAGACTATGTACGGGTCTATGTGAAATTTCTGAAAATGACTTTCATTAAAAAGATATATTAATTTGTTATGATCGTGATCAAGCAA
>MU227687.1:1302773-1329786 GCA_018584345.1 Thuja plicata | reverse complement strand
CCACACGAGAGCTTGTGGATAGAATCGCCGATGGAGGCAATCCACTCTAAAGCTCGTGCGTTTGTGGATAGAATCGCCGATGGAGGCAATCCACACAAGAGCTTGTGGATAGAATCGCTGATGGAGGAAATCCACATCTTGAGACTATGTTTCTATTGATTACATCATGAGGATGATGCTTTTATTGCTTACATCATATGATTGATGTTATCAAGTGTTATATAAGTGTTGACATTGGATTGATTTATCCTCCCTAGCTAAGAGGGAGTGTTGATGTTATATAAAGTTTCATATGATTAATAAAAATATAACATATATAATATATTATTATTAATCAACATGTATTATGTATATTCTAATGATCATACGACTGAAGCTACGAACATTAACACTCCCTCTTAGCTAGGGAGGATGATCAAACAGAATGTGTAGTGGTCTCCTGTGTTGACTTGAATGCTCCAAGAGAGGTGACTTGTATAGCCAGAATGTGTAGTGGCCTTAACCACCAGTGTTGACTTAAAGTTGTCGCTATAGGTGCAATAGTAATCTGTAACAAAATAGGAGGTGATTGTTCTACAATTGTCAAACATCCCTCCAATTCGTTCAAAGTGATGAAAACTTCTTTCCTTGCTTGTGATTCCAGATTCATTTTGCTGCATAACTCACAAAGTACTCTAATAACCAAGCTGTCGTCTGGTGCCATTTTAAATCTAATAATCACTGCACTGCTGTTGTAAACTCAGATTACTTCCCATGAGTCTTTGTACTGCTGTAAGAATGGTTTCAAACTTTTGCAAGTTTACCATAACTTGATGTTTGGTGTTTTAAATAAATTGCAGTGGCATTCATCTCATTCACAGACTCACCTGTTTACACTGTTTTCCATGGACATTTTAACAAAGAGTTTACATGCAACTGTAATAGTTTATTGTGCAAGTTCCATATGTTTCCAGTTTGTGCATACCAACCTAAATTCTATATTTTCTGGTTTGAATCTTGCAAACAGAGAAGAAACAATATATACAACCAACGAATCTAGCACATTAACTTCACTGAACAATTGGATTCTAGTGGCAGGAGAACTGTTTCAGATCAAAGTTTTGACACCTTATTTGCACTCAGAATCAGAATGCAGCCTTCAGACATAAACTTCCATGTAAAATTATCTTAACAATAGATTAATGTATCTTTTCTCAGACAACAGATTTTCGAACTCCTTATTTGCAGCTTCCAGACTTACAGGGAGATCTTCTCCCAGGAAAAAGTAAAAGAACAGCACAGCAACAAAGACTCAGTGATTTCACACCAAGGATCCAGTCCAATCCCTTGTCACAGCAGCAACAGTGTAATGGTCTTGTTTAAAAGATAACAGGCTTCAGTAATTTATTGCACTTTGACCTATATATGCCAAGACCATAATTCTGCCCCCATGTCACACATGGAAAAGCTCTTACGACTTCAAAACTCTACAATTTGACTTACTGCACAAATAAAAAAAATTCCCTGCATTCACAATGCAGTCTCTACCAATTGCAACTGATAACTAATATTCCTATGCTGATAGCTAATATATCAACCTTATGAGGAGCTGCACCAAAATTGAAGCATACTAAACTCAGAATTCAATATTATTTCCTCAGAGGCGTGAGATAGCATCCAGAGATGACTATTCCTTGGTCTTCCAATGTGAAGATTGTAGTTGCACCAATTAAAACACACATACGCAAACCACAAAAATTTGCATGAACACCAAATATTACTCACTGGGCTGACTCAGCAATATTAATCCTGTCAATATGACTCTAACGCATAAACCAATCTGCCTTACAATCAATGGCTCCATGCTGGTTTGGGGTTCTGTCAATTATATTTGTATCAGAGGATACTACGGCTCAAACAACAACCCACAATTACAATTATAAACATTAACTGTGATACTTCCAGATGAAACCCGATAAAACTATGCACAGACCCTCGACCAATAGGAGGGCTTCTTTTGTAATGTAATGTCTCTTACTTCCAAGCCAAACATTCGGTAATTATCAGAAATCCTTTTTCAGATATCACAGAACCTATCTGTTACTAACGTCAGAACATTTGTCATCTTTTCTGTTCACACGAATTTATCCTCTACACTCCGAATTCATAGCATGATTACTCATGACACCAACCCATATTGAAATAGACTCCCCGTTAATTTTTGACACCAAGATGGCAGCTCTTGTCTAGATATACGTTCTTACCTCTGTTGTTCTTTACCGTTCTGGGCCAAGAAGAAAGTCTTCCGTGATATCTTCCACCTCCAATCTTTGCAGCCAATGACCAATCAAATAACCCTGTGATAATTCACAACCGGTAATAGGAGGTAACTCGAGAACCCAGATGTCTTGTAACGCGTCCCAGAAGAGTATAATCTTGATCACACAATAACTCCAGAATATTTAATTCCACCGTTAATATTTCTTGAGGATCAACCTTCACTTTAGCAAACCACCTCATGGCTTAGCTTATCGGATTATCCCAGTCACGACAAGTTAGAGGCTTATGGCTCAAACACAAATCTCTACAAACGTTCAATGCACCCTGTATCCCGTTCTGGTGCGACTATCAGAAATAACGGTGTGGCTAGAGTCTAGAGTTATCCATGCCTAAAAAAATCCAAGTTTAGTACTAACGTTTATGTAAAAGCTCATGATGGAAATTGATGCACAAAGGAAATGTTGACCATCAAAGCATTGTCGCTTCATATGTAACGGCAAAAGCTCACCGTCTAGGAAGTGTTAAGCAACCCGATAGAGATTTTGAATAAAAAATTAGATTCAAATATTAATATTGCCCTCAAATGTTCTCTGGCAACATTTGTTCTTTGCTCATTATTTAGTGATGATCACTTCCTCCTTTGAAAGCCATAAATAATTTCCCGAAGTATTTCATGACACCTGATTTGAATTGTTCCAGCTTCAGGGATTAATACTTTCTTGCTACTTTCTAATCTTAAGAGCTCCCCAGATTAAATAAAGGCCGCCATACTTTTAGAAAAACTATCCAAATAAGGATCGGGCCTACTCAATAATTTTCCTCAAACTTCAAGGGACCATTGTATATTTCACCTTCAGCCAATTGACTAAATTGCACAATATTATCGCTAATATTGAAAGAGCAACTCACTCGATTATATGCTCTGAACTTCAAAATCGGAAAATGGATTTCTCAATACAAACTTCAGCGCCAATATAATTTCTGAATAAATAATCTTTATTCTCCAATATCAGATACTCATAAAACTTTACAGGCTGGGAGGAGAACTAGCTCTGATTCCACTATAATATCCCCCATAGGATATTTTCTGCAGATTTTTTCAAAATGTATCACAAAAATTCTAACAAACAAATTGCATGCAACTGATTTGTAATTATCCAATAGACTATGCTGAAAATTCATAGAACCTTGATATTAAATATGAAGACAAAACATTACAATCTCATTTTCAGATCAGATATGAAATACCCCAGAAACACCGCAAGTCTGTCTTCAAAATAAACTTTACAAATAAGTCCAGTTGTGAACTCCGTCACGAATCCACCCTCCAAAAACAAATTGGGATTCCGTCCAATCCACTAAAAGAATCCCAAGGGTTTCCGTCCTCAGGATACTAGAACTGAAACAAGAAGCTCTCAGAGCTCTACCAAAATAAACGAATAAAACCAAGCATATACCAAGCATAATCCAAATGAACTTCTCATGTTCTTTTAAAGAGCATCCCTGTGACCCTTCGTTTTCCCACTGCCTGTCTCTTGGGTTTCCTTTCTTTGTCTCTTTATTATTCCCCTTTTTAAATTAAAATGACTTTATTGATTTTCATTAAGGTCCAATAAAGTCATCTTAATACTTTATTAATTTGAATTTTTAATGTCCCATAAAAAAGGGACATTACACCAACATAGATCATCTGAGCTTACACAACTACTCTCAAATATGCATCATCTAATTCACCATTGACCATAGCACACTACTTTCATCCAACTTAATGACAACACATATTGTTAGATGTTAGGTTGACATCAATTACAACACACATTGTCAACAATATGGTGGATTATTGATCCAACAGCAATAGGATTCTGATCTGGTCTGTTCCTTGTTGATAATTAGCCTTGTTTGCACCTATAATAAGTAACACTCGGTGATTTGCATGTTGTTGCACTAGCAAATTTAGAATAATGAGTTGGCGTTTGATTCGTTACCTTGCTCCTCAAACCCTTCCGATCTGCAATAAAATTAAGGATTAAATTTCAACTTAGTATTGGAAATGTAATTTGGAATAATCACCTTAAATATAACCACAATGGGGGTTTGTGTCCTTACCAATCCTCATATGTAACCTCACCAATCCTCCTTACTATTTTCTAGCGTCCATTAAATTGTGGCTTCAACTTCTCAATGCCACTTCCTTTGAGGGAAGACTGTTTATAGGGCTGCAACATCAAAAGAACCATAGCTCCCACCTCCAAAAATCTCTTTTTTTTGGTGACTATCATCATACATCTTTTGTTGGTTTTGGGACTGCTGTAGATTATCTTTGAGTGCATGCACAATATGTAGGCTTTGTTGAACCAAATTTCTAGCTCTTGGGACTACTATATGAAAAAACCAAATCCATGAATGAAATAGTGTCATAACCATAAAGAGCCTTGAAATGAGTCATACCTATAGACATATGGTGAGTGGGATTGCAATAATACTTCTCAAGGTGGAGCCATTTCCAAGCTGTTTGCTGTCCCATAACATAGTTCCTCAAATACCCTTATATCGACTTGTTTACTATTTTGGTTTGTCCATCTGTTTAAGGACGATAGCTAGTGCTAGGAGTTGTACGTGTCAATTGAAGAGTTCTTGGCAAAACAAGCTGATAAACCTGCTGTTCCTATCACACATTGTTCCTTGGCAACCTATGAAGTCTGAAAATCTCTCTAAAGAATAGATCAGCCACTTGTGGAGCTCTATATTATGAAGATATAGCATGAAAATGAACATATTTAGTGAGTCTATCGACAACCTCATAGATACAATTCTTACCGTCCACATTTGGGAGTTCTATGATAATATCCATGGAGATACTCTTCCATTTCTGATTTGGAATTGGTGGGGGCTGCAACAAACCAGCTGGAAATACATGCTCTATTTTGTTTTTTTGCAATCGTACACTCTCTAACATGCTTAAAAACATCATCTTTCAGTCTGTTTCATGAGAAATGCTCCATCACTTGCCTCTGTCTTAAATTACCCTGGGTGACCAGCAAGCAATGTGTCATGACATGCCCTCAAAATTTTCTTTCACCTTCGATTCTGGTACAAAGTACACTTGATCCTTATAGAGAATGAGTACCTCCACCACTTTGTATCTGTTATTGTGTAACTTGCCTTCTAAAATGTCAACAGCAAAAACGTTTTTGGCATACTCAGCTATTACAAAAACCTTCCAATCAGCAGATTTGTCAGTCATAGTGCGCAAATAAGGCTTCCTAGAGAGTTTATCAGCCACCACATTATACTTTCCCTTATTATATTTAATTCAAAATCATAGGCTTGTAGTTTACTTACCCATTTGTTGTGTCTATTATTCAAATTCTTTTGATTGAGGAAGAATTTCAAGCTGTAATGACATATTTTTACCACAAACTTGCCACAAACCAAATATTGTCTGAATTTGGCTAATGCATGCCTTATGGCTAACATCTCTTTGTCATTAATTGAGAAGCTCCTCTCCGTGTGCATGAGCTTTCTACTCTCAAATGCTATAGGGTGTCTATTTTGCACCAACAGTGCTCCAATCCCTTTTTGTGAAGCATATATTATAAAACAAAAGGAAGTGAAAAGTCTTGAATAGCTAAAACAAGACATGATCTCGTTACCTTCTTGACCTTCTCAAAAGTTCTTTGTGCTGGATGGCTCCAATAGAAGGCTCCTTTCTTTATCAAATTTTGTTAATGGGGCTACAAGCTGTGAAAACCCCTATAATAACCTCCTATAGTAGCTGTAAAGATCCGCAAATTCCATCAAATGTGAAAAATTCCACGGTCCAGGCCAATCTTGAATTGCCTTGATCTTTTCCTCATCCACGCTAACCCCTTGGTCACTAAATTCCAATCAAACCAAAGTTACACTTGGATGCCTTCGTGTAGAATGAATGCTGCCTAAGTATGCCAAGCACCTAATCTATGTGCCTCGAATGATCCTCCCATGCTTTATTAAAAATCAAGATGTCATCAAGAAAAGCCAACACAAACTTTCTCAATTTCACAATAAATGCTTGATTCATTCTCAACTGAAAGGTGGCAGGTGCATTGGTCAACCCAATGGCACAAGCAAGAACTTGTTGTACCCATGGTGACAATTGAAGGCTGTTTTGTGGACATCCTCATCTCTAGCCTTAATTTGATGATACCCCAAATGTAAGTCAATCTTGGAAAAGTATGCCACACCATGAAGCTCATCTATTAACTCATTGATTTTGGCTATGTGGTAGTGATACTCGATTGTCTTTTTGTTGAGGGCTCTATAATCAATGCACATCCTCATACTCCCATCTTTTTCTTAACCAACATTACAAAGGAAGCAAAAGGGCCAATACTAGGATATTTGAACCCATATCCAAAAACCCCTTAATTGGCTTCTTGAATACGCCTATAAGTAGTAGTGATGGTGGGATTTGCTTCTATAATCAATGCACATCCTCTTAGTCCCATCTTTTTTCTTAACCAACATTACAAATGAAGCAAAAGGGCCAGGACTAGGATGTATGTGTCCCATATCCAACAACTCCTTAGTTGGCTTATTGATCTCTTCTTTGTATCTCATAGGACGCCTATAAGGAGTAGTGATGATGGGCTTTACTCCTTCCTCAAGCTCAATCACATGCTGAAAACCTCAATTTGATGGTAGACTAGGAGGAATTTCCTTGAACATCTTGCTATGTTTATCCAGAATGGACTCAACATGGTAGGACCTCCATCCTTGGATGAACCTGTATTTGTGAAAAGCTCTCTCCATCCCTTTGGCTGAAACAACCATGGGACTTCCATTGAAAAGGCCATGAAGAACCACCTCCTTCCCATTAGATTTGAACTTCAACTCCATGGTCTGATAATTCTGCGCATTCTCGCCAATTGAGTGTAATCATCTCACTCGCAATGCTAGCTCTATCTCCCCAATGCCAATCATGTAGTAGTCATTTCACATCTTGTGTCTTCCTTGAGTCAACCCTAACTATTGAATCCTTCAGTTGCATGGAATAGTATACCTATTTACCAAACCCTTCAAAATCTTCTATCCTCAACCCCATGTTAGCCACCAACCTGTCATCAATGAAATTGTGGTTGGCATCACTAATAAAAACTCCTCTAATATGAAAGGAGCGATATCTAAGTGCTCTTCAAAATGCTGCAAGTGTATCTTTTGAAACATCTTCTTTCGCCTTATACGCCAACTTCTCTACCACAATTTCAGGCTCATACTCTCAAACTTCAGAATCCTCCTCGGGTGCTACTTCAATGTAGTTTACTTGTCCCTTGCCCAACCATCTATGCCTCAACTCCCATGTCTCTCTACATGTGAAACACAACTTCCTTCGAAGCTCGTTCTTAGACACTTCCATCATGATTGGCTTATGAGTGGTGTCCTTGGTAGCGAGACATCATTGTGGAAAGGTTTCCCATGTGAATTTGATGCTGTGCTCGTAGGGTGGGGCTTGCTCTTGTATTATCTTCCATACTCAAGGGCCTCCAAATAGTCTCTTGCATAGGTGTAGGCTCAAAAGCCCCAAATAAGCCTCAAAGTGACTTAGATAAACCCTCAATGAACAACAACATAAGCCTCTTCTCTGTAATATCTGGCACCATGATTGAAGTTCTTTGAAATTTTGCTATGTAGTTCTCCATCGACGCATGCTGTCTGTGTCAATTCTTTGAAATGAGTCTTAGGATCCTTCCCATCAAACCTTTCTATGAGCCTTTGAGTGAAATGAGCAGACATCATAACATTTTGCTGCCCCTGTGTGATTAGGCCATGATGCCACCACCCATGTGTTGTACCATCCATTTTGGTGGAAGGTCTTTCCACACGTACTCCAAAGGCTCTTGACCTTCTAGAAGTCCATCAAGTGCTCAAAGCCAAGGCACTAAAACGCTGCCATTTCAGCCCCTTAAAAAATCTCAAAAAAATTCCATCCAAATTTTAACCAAGGGAGGTGACCTTTAGGTGTCCCCCCAAAATCAACACTTTCCATCCAAACTAAAACATGACTACAACTTTTAAATAAAAATGTGCAAGACCATTGTAAGGTTCTTGACTACAAGTGATTTAGGTAGGAAAAATAACATGGGAGTCCTAACTACACTAGTAAGACCATTGCAACATTGGTTTAACATCATGGCAACACTCTTTCAACCCATGTTGAGGAGGTAGAGGGCTCGACATTCGGGCACCCTACTGATTACTTGTTTGTCCAATCTATTTTCTTCACACTCATTGAAACATCAAGTGCTATCATAGAAATCATAGTCAAAGCATTGTATCTCCAGTTCAGTTAGGAACATGATAAAATTGTATCCAAATCTATCTTTGTCATTATTCAATTTCCACATATACATTACATCACTAGTTATCAATTTATCATCTATCAGTATTATATCATTTATATTTTGGTAGCACTACTATGAATGCAGACCAAAATTATTTCCATCATATCTACCTAATTAAACACACCTATTCATTTCAATTTTCAACAATTTAACTGTTATCATTTCTCATTAATAAGTAATTGTAAGTTGGAAGACTTTAAGCAGTTCCAATAATCAAACAGACTGAGACACAGTCTATGCATCACATTATTGACTTTAATCTAATATTATGATTCAATTCTTTAATTATCCAAACTTTTAGTCTAGGTACTGACCTGCAAGAACACATTGTGATTTAGTTTTAAAGCCAAACTATTTGCATTACAAAATGATCAAAGAATTGCAATACAAATAGTTAACCACACAAACTGAGGCAATAACCACAATCTAATCATGCTAAGTTTTTCCCCATTTTGAAACAAATTTATTTTCATGATGCAACTATTCTCTTGCAACAATAGGCAGCATCAAACAATTTGATTGCAATTGCACGTAAACAAGTTTTTCTATGGTTCTTGCAAGGTTTCACCAAGACAACATGCAAATTACATGTGTGTCAAAATGTAACTCTAGGGATCTTGTACCTTGACATTTCATGGCCACAACAATTTTCTTTTAGAGAAGCAATTGAAGGAAACATTTCCGGAATCTGACATGTATGCATGTCAGATTCATATGACGAGTCACTGAATCGAAATTTCATACTTATGTAAAATGGAACAAGCATCATCAGTATACTCATGCTAGTTTTATGTGTGACCTACTATTAATATAGTAAAGATCAAACATGCAAGTATTCATGAACATTCAACATCACAAGGTTACAAAAATTGTTACCCTTAAAGTAAGCCAACTTGAGATTTACAATAGAATCCAATATATATGAGTAACTTCCAAGAATTAGTTTAAATGAATTAGGTTTCATTTTATTGCATGTCACAAATATTTAAAAGCCTCTGCAAGCATTGAGAATAACAGAATCCAAAATTTGTGAGTAACATTTAGGAATTAGTTTAAATGCATTGTTATGAATGCCTTAATCTCATGTACTGGTTCAAATAGTGATTGATAACGACTGTCTACAAGGATAATTGAGGAATTATTTTGCAGATCTCCAATCTGATGGGCAAAATGGTTGCATCTAGTGGAGAGTGAGTACAATATGGCATATCATCCGACTATTGTAATATCATCATAACTTTTAAGGTTTCTGTAGTTAAGATCCTCCATATTTGCGTAAATTGGTCCAACAAAGACACCCAAGCAACATATTTCTGTGGATAGATGGGATGATTTCTCAATAGTAGTAGCGAATAGGTAGCACCAAGATTGGCTTTTCTTTATGTTGCAGACTTATAAGCAAAAGCCTTGATATCCGGGTATCTGCAAGATATTTTGTTCCGAGTGGGGGAGGATTCCTATAACCTTGATAGCATGAAATTGAGTGTAGAACACCCTTCATGTACCACACTTGAAGAATGTAGTTGGCCAAAATGTCAAAGATTCAATTGCCTTGCCACCTCTAAATAATGAAGGCCATATTATTGTGTTCTCAGAATGAAGTACGAACATTTTTTGCATATGGCTTATACTTGTATCCTAAAGCATGGATGAGTTGAATTTTCCATGAGTGAGAGACCTTGGTGTTGAAGATGCAGTAATGATCATTGATTCTATTGTCTGTGTGTAAGTTTACTTGATTAAATTCTCACATGTGTTGTCAGATTTTGGCATTGAACTTTGTTGTACCACTTATTGCTTCTGCAGGTGTCAAGAAACAAAGAGAAAACTAAAGAACAGCTAAACACCTCATCTAACAGCCCTGGGTCTGATGGATCTGAGGTAGTATATGTGAAGGATAATGTATCGATTCATCCCACTCAATATGCCTTTGAACGGATAAATGGCCGACTGCGTCTTATCAAACAAGGCTCTTCACTATTCATGGTATCCTATAGCTTGCTGAATGCATATACTTTGCTTCTGTTCCATTCTTCTCAATTAGGCTGTTGCATGTGGAAAATTATTTGCTTAATAGGATATTCCTTCTGATGTTTATTGGATAAAATCCTCACCTATGTTTTATATCTATTTATGGCAGACTTGGATTCCTTATAAACAAAATACATCTGTAAGGGATGGCATGGCTCGTATATTAAACAGTAAGACAACTGAGAAAGGTAAGATGAAATGTTTGCAATTGGCAGTTGTCTGGACAATGTTCTGCAGTCAAATTTGTAGAGTTGTTTTTGACATTTTAGCATAGTCAAACGATTGTATTTCTATAAACCTATTATCCTGAAATGTGCAGATAGAAACCTGTATACTATAAGGGCTGTGCCATTGGCAGAAGTTAAGTCTATCCGTCGGCATACTCCACCTCTAGGATGGCAGTATATCATTGTTGTTCTTATATCTGGTAGGGTACAAGGCATATATTGTATTTTGAAAAAACAATTTGTTGACTGGAAATGTTCATTGAGTATGATTTGATATTTGATGTCCAATACATTCTTTGAAACACATGCAGATTTTTTAGCTAGTGAAAATTATTCTATGTAATTTGTAAACATCTAATTTTTATACAAACAATTTTTTCATGGTTTTGCCTTGTTTTGATATGTTGTATAGATTTTGGAAGAATATGTTTGCATGAAAGTGCAACTTATAAAAATGTATGCATGCATTTTGTTCACTAAAAATTGTTTCTTGAAGTTCAAAACTGTAAGCAGTAGATAAAAATTCCTAGAATTTAGAATTCTGAAAGGTACATCATGAATTGTGAATATAACTTGTAAGGTTGTTACGTGTTGTTGTCTGCTACTTGATTTAGGTCACAATTTGATTGTTGAAGCAAATGTGTGCCTTGAATATCATTTATAATTAATCATAAAATACTTTTTTAGTTAGTAAAATGCTGTTTTTTTTGCATTATGAATGTAATGAAATTTATTATTTAAAAATCAAAGTCATCATATTTTAAATGGAAAGTTTTGTAATGAAAATTCTAAGGTGTTTATCCTGCATTTTGTAACTTAATTATATCAGTGTATCCAGGGAGGAATTAACCTTTTAGTGTATCATGTTTTCAGGACTGGCATTCCCACCATTGTATTTTTACAATGGGGGTGTCCGAGAGTTTCTTGCCACATTAAAGGAGCATGTTTTTCTTGTCAGGTTACTTCTGAATTCTTCAACCATTTTCCTATTCTGAAGTCTTAATGTCTAAAAACATTTTTGTGTCCATGTATGAAACATCGGAAACTGTGCACGCGAAATCGCACTCTTTTTAAATTTTGTTAACTTATTCCACTGTGTTTCATTGTCCGCTTTGTGTGGTTGGGGTTGGGTTCAATCCCAGGTGACAGAGATGAAACAAGTTCTCCTCATGGTGTTTGAGCTGAATGGGTAATGAAACAATTTATCCCACAAAAAAAAAGGTTATTAGCTTCACAATACTTCTTCAATTGTGGATCTATGGAGCAGATGTGTATGAAATTCATTAAGCTGGAATGGTTCAATAGGCCCTGCACTGAACAATATGACATGTGGCATGCTAGTAATTTATATAAGTTAATACTTCATAGGTTAATAAGTTTGCTTGTTCTCACCTACAAAGGAAATACAAATAAAAATAAAAATACAAATTATTTGTTTAACAACAGTTCCTGAATCTTGCAATGACTCTGAAATGGCTTCTCCCACGTAAACAACAGGAAACCCTAAAGTTATAGATGGTGTAGTGGCAGAAAAGTGTTTGGATCCATGTCTGGCGTTGTTTGGCTGAGCAGAAGAGGCATTGAATAGGTAAAAGGTCTATTGCATAATGCACGGTCAGAGCCAGTTCCCTTTTTCAAGGCACCCAAGGCATTGGCAGCTCCGTTTATGCCCTGCAAAGTGGGCCAGATAGTGCATTCTTGAGGAGAATCTGCATTGAACTATTCAAAGTTTCTTGCTGTAGATAATGTAGGCAAAAATGATGCAGAATGGTTTTATGTGAAGTCTCTGAAATCAAAGATACAGAATGGTTTCATGTGAAGTCTCTGAAACCGAAGATGTGGTGCTAGAGCATTATTCCCCGTACAACTGAACATTCCATTTTCTCATTGGCAAATGAAGTCCTTTACGAACAAAAGAAACTCTCTTCGAAGTGTGGTTTAGTAGGAAACTCTCTGCATGCCTGGATTTCTTCTACATGGAGTGCCAAAATAAATAATCAATAGAAATATACCCATATGCACAAGGCTTCTTTGTGCTTTTCTGTGAATCTCAGGAAGATAGGTGTTTTATTCTAACAAACAGCCACCCGTCTTGGGATAGGCACATTTTAATGAATCTCAGGAAGATAGATCTTATATTCTATCAAACAGCCCCTAGTCTTGTGATTTACTTGTTTCAATGGTAAAAGTAAAACCATAGTTTCCAGGTTTCAAGTCATCAAACAAAATGTTTTTCTTTTATGCCAGTATGGGTTTGTCTTCCTAATCTTCCTTTGCAATTCTGAGCAGGTGTGTTTTCAGTGTGTAGCGAGTAGGCAATACTTTAAGCAGATTTATGGCCTTGGATCTGTAAATGGATGGTCTTGCCCATTCTACCTGTGCTTGAGTATAGTAGAGTTGGATATATGTATTATGGTATAACCAAAGGGATGCCAGGTGAATTTAGGTTGAAAATGTAGGATAGAATGTGGAAGCAAGTTTTAGACAACGAGAATGTTCATTTTTGTTGTAGGAAATTTCAATCAGGGGATCTGACCTCTGAGTGTAAGGTTCGTAAACTAGCTAAACCGGCTATGTGGTGGAAAAGCTCTAACTATTTTCATCTGATGGTGAAAAGTTTCACTACCTTTTCCTCCGCACACTCCTTATTGCCGTCTTCAGTGCTATCAGAAGGTAATCCTTCACACCAGTTACTTGCCAGATGTAGCAAGAAGGCAACTCCTTCCCGCTAGCTGCCTTATTTTTCTGATGTTCGCTTCTTTCAGGTTAAGGATAATAAGCTTTCAGTAGAGAATGGTAGGGCTGTCAATGTTGTAGGTTTGCAGGAGGTGAAAAGATAAAACTTTAGCTTGATGCATTTGTTCTAAAAGTTAAAAAGCATTGAGGAGTGTTTATTGACAAAGAGTCCTACTTACTTTTGCATCCAGAAATTGTATGGTCATATTTGTCCTGGAGGAGGATGGCATGTAGGCTTGTGTGTTGCAGACTCAGTATTGGATTCCATCAAACAGTCTCCTACCTCACCTGAGTCTCTGGATTATGAATTGAAGTAGGATCCAAAATGATGACCAGGAGTGAAATTGTGAATGCAAGAAACAGGCAATAATGGCACATAATGTGGGGCATATGGTTCTTAGATGGCAAAGCAAAAAGGAAAATCTTAACGTGTAGTATTTTTCTTAAATATGCATGCTATTCCCTATTTAGTTGGATCATGGTTTTGTAGTCTCTCTTGATTTTCTTTTATGGTCGGGTGAGGGCCTCATATATAGAGTCCTTATAATTTATTTTCTGAAAGCAATTAATATTTAATATATTTTCTAAAAACAATTACTGAAACCTGAATTTATGAAGCAAATGTTTATAATTTATAGCATTTACTTAGCCAGGGAACAGTATGGCACGAGGCATAATATAAGTAGATACATTACAGGCGAAAGAATTTTCTTTTATAGGGATTTTGTATTTACGGCTTTACCAACTGAGAAATAGGGCATAATAGTTTCAGCCTCTAAATTTGAAGGTGGACCTTTAATTCTGCATGAGCATAATGCTTTAGTAACCTGCCAGACACAGGTTTGTGTGTCCACCTTAAATATCAACTGGACAAAAGGAAATTGCAAGATCATTACAGTATATATTGAAGGCTATCTCAAGAGATTCCACTATCTGCTTTGTTTCAAAACATTGATTGCTACAGGGATTGCAGCACAGAGACAGCAATTGTACGCAAGCTTGTTCCAGGACTTACCCAGCATGAATATAAATCATGGAGGAGATTTAAGGAAATCAAGTTGGCCATCATTGGGCTTAATGACTGAGGAAACCTTCTACAGTAAAAGGAGTGCAGATCATGTTGGACAGCAAAAATGTAATGAGCCTGAATCGCTCTGCTGAGAATTGATAGATTTTGCAACCACATAATAATAACTTTGCAAGAAAGTATCCCTTTATTTATATAATCAATTTCAAATTGTGATTTTCAATCCACAGTCATAATCATTTCCAGCGTAGTTATTATTAATAGATTCTGGAAAATGCATTCATTAATTATTCAGCAAATACAATAATGAAATGGAACCTGATATTTGCCAATATAGATGTCTGGTGTTGTGATGATAGCCAACCAACATCCACGTTCCTCACTGTAATACAGTTACAGGCACGCAAATGATCCCAAATTAGTCACGCGGCCTGCATTTACCCTTGAATTTGATGCTCCAGCACGCAAGAACAAAAGATCTCCACGTGCAGTCAGCAGAGAGCACTCCAACGTCACTATATTCTCTGCCCAGAAATAAAAAATAAATCTCTAGTTCACTCCTCAGAAAACTCCAATCAGATCGACCTCTTAATGCAGGTCTCAATTCAATGACAAAATCAATTTCAGAATTAATTGCTCTCTGAGTGTGCCAATTAATTATCAACAAACTCCTCAGATAATAATCTCTAGAATAAATCCAATTCTCTCCTTAGCCACATAAATACAGTAGAGAGATCTTGCAATTGTTTACCTCAGCACAATTGCAGTAGTGAAGAACTCATAAACCCTAGCCCAAGGCTCAAGAAGAAAAATTATAAACTATTCAATGGATGATTGGCCTTTTACAAAGCATTGCTTTTATAATTAAAAGGTGTCTTCTTTCACACACTTTTCACTTAAAACACTTTTTGTACTTGGGCACATATTGAATAATATAATTTATAAACTCATTTGGCTCCAAAAATGACCTTTTCACCAATATCATGAAATTATGACATGCAAGGTCCCTGTTTCTTGTGTCCAAGATTTAAAACTTTTCATCCTAGTTCCAACGAGCTATAACACTAAGGTATTTAACATATAATACCAACAAAAATGGCAACCTTAGCAAATGTAATTAAATTATAATAATAAACCACCCGTCTTGCGAAAACAACTGAAGAAGCATTCAAATCGAAATCTGTCTGCACATGAGTGATCCTGATGATGAAAGATGATGAATGAACCTGACGGGGTGACTTAGTAAAAATAGACGCTCTCTCCAAGATTCTTGGAGCCCAAACCGGAAGCCAAAAATGAAAACTGAGAGCATCATTCAACTCCTCTAACTCATCTGAGCTCATCAGAACTATCCATTGACTTACTATAAATAGTAAGTTCACACCAATGACCCTCCAAACACCTTGCCAGACAACGAGGATCACAATAATGACCTGGCACCATCAATTCAACGACCTGCTAAAAATGGGGACATTACAGTCCTCCCTCCCCAAGATTGCTTGTCCCCAAGCAATCACCGGAACAAGAAACATCACAATCCACCTGGATCCCACGGAAAACTGTAAGCCATGCCTTTGGTGCAAAGTGTAGGCTCCTGTAGCATCCCTTGAAAAACAAACAGGATGACTCTGTAAAAAGATCCATAACAACCACTCACCCACACTTCCGTACTGAATCTATCTCTGCTTGGATCCCAAGAGAAATAAATCTCAGGACCATCAAAACCTAAGATTGTATGGGTGACTCGGATCCCATACACACTGAACTCCCCCTGCACACCCAACTGGCCTGTACTGAGTGTGTAGACCATCTGCACAACAGTGATGAATACCCCTGAACAAAGCTGTACCAGGACCCGGATATCCACCCATCGTATAATCTCTGCAGTCACCATAACTCTGCAAGTTACCTACTACTGACTTGCAGCCAAAACTCCCATCAATTGCTGATGGCGTTAACCCATCACATAACAGATGATAAAGATTAGGAGCCAACCCACATCTATGTGCCATCAACTCATCAACATGTGGGTCAAAGGAAAAATAATGAGCACTCCTCACTGTGTAACGACGATAAAATGCTCCGATCTCTGTCAGAGGCTCATGATCCCCCAGTCGCGAACCCAAAGATGGCTTCAATCTTGAACTCTGCACAACTGGTTGGACAGGGTCCTGGGTCTCAGCAAACCCAACCTCGAAATCTCTGTGAGGGAGCATCGTAGTCAAGGTACCTACAATCTCTCTCACCAAACACCGGATCCCGCCAGTACCTCGGATGAGAACACCCTCAGAAGCTCAATAAGATCCCTCACGAAATTCTGAACTCTCAAGAAGGTGATTCAAGAATGACTCCGTGCAGTAAAATTTATAGGTGGTAGCATCCATTTGCTCCCCTCGGATCCATAACTGGTCATCGTGTAACTGTGACGTAGCCAACTGCCTATCATCACCAGCTATGCGATCACTAACAACCAACTCAAGTGATACCATGCCTCCCTGCTGAGAAATCAAAGTAGTGTCATGAACAAAAACACTGAACACTGACGGGTCCACTACACTACCTATGTCCTGTACTATATCACCTGACGCAATGCTACCAATTAGAGTATCCATCCCAACCGGAATATCCACCCCAAAGTCAGGCACGCTGCAACCCTCTGCTGTAGTGCCTAACTCAACTGCACAAGTATCCGATGGAAGTGAACCTGTACCTCCAACACTAGAATCAAGGGAGGATGTATCCCCAACACCATCACATCCAACAACCCCAACTGTGGACATCACCAAATCACTAGACACCATAATATGTAACTGCACTGGATCTGGTGCTGGTGTAGACTGAAGCTGCACCAATTCCACAGTCACCTTTGTTAACTGAACCTGTGACTCCTAGAGAGCCAATTGAGTGCTCTCTAAAACCTTAGAAGTCGTTGTGAGTTCCCGAGTAAGCTCACTCACCTCATCTTTTCTATCCAAGAGTGCCTCATATGCTGTACTTCCCCACTCTACTAGGTGATCTCGGTCGGCTACCAACCGAAAATAATTCTGTCTCAAAATTCTAACAGCCTCCCGTAAGGCATGAATCTCCGTCAGGGACAAGTAACAACTACCATGCTCATCATCCATAGGAGCACCCCATCCATGAACAGCTAGCAGCTACCAAGCAGCATCAAAATGCACGAATGCGGTAACAATATCATACTCACTGACTCTCAACTGACTAGACACATGATGACTCTGAATTATAGGCCTCATATGCATCACCCCTAGCACATTGTCTGTACTGTGAATAGAAGTGGTACCTGTTGTGACCATTTCACACACCGCCCATCAAAGATGGGACCCCTTACCTTTTTTGCCCGCTTGACCCTTTTGTCTTTTGTGGTATCACTAGCTCTTGTAGTCGTCTTCTCGGTTCGCTTGGGTTTTGGTTGAGAGTGGCAACTTTGGTCGTGTTTAAAGTCAAGTTTTATTCATCGTCCCTCGAGATTCCAATTTTGAAATGTTTCTTGATTTTGAGTTTTGAAGTTGAATTCCCTAAAGAGAACCATGTCTTTATGATTAGCAATTTAAAGGAGTATTGCAATTGTGTCAAAATATGCACACAAAGGGGTAGGAAATATGCTCGGTAAGGGAATATCTACAATCGGCATGGCAGTATTCAAAGGTCTAGAAATGCTCACCTTTATTGATGTGTCCTTATTGAGTCAGAATTCAACATGTTAAAGGTGAGAGAAGGAAGATTAGTAGACACGGGAAAATCCAATAGAAACATGAAAATCCTCAAATTTGTGAGAAATACGAAACTTGAAGAATTCTCCTATGCGTGACATGGCCTTTTGGCATGACGTTGGTAACAACCTCGAAATATCCAGACAAATCGGTAGGAGAATTATTTCCTGGCAAACAAGGATAAATTGTGGATTTCTATATAAAAGGACTAATAGCTGAAGTTGTGTCGAAAACATCGCAAATTCAATTAAAAGTTATTGGAGTATAAATTGAAAAGTGAAATAGCGACCTTTCGAAATGTCGATAGTAGGGTAGACCAGTTGTAGTTCTCTTTCATAGCGTGAATAAAATTCTTCATATGCCCAAATCCATTTGGGAACAATTCCACTATAAACAGGAAAAGGTTGTCAGAAGGGAATTCTGTCAACCACAGAGAGAATCCGCTGTGAGCTGGAAAGGGCGCCCAAAGCGTGATGATGAGAACATTGAATTGCACTCAAGCACAGAAAGTCGCAAGTCAAAGAAATCTTTAGCCACACCCAAGCATGTGCAAAGGAAATATAGAGAAGGAACACTTCAAAACGAACAACATGCCAAAGAATTCGCGGTCAAGTGCGAAAGTGTTTGAAATCCCAATATAGGAGAAAATTCAGGCCCAACTGGAAATGATGAACATGAAGGAAGTTATGTAAAGGAAATATGGACAATGGTAGAAGTAAAGTATTGAAGATCACATTCAGAAGAAAAAGAATTCCAATCCTTCGTATGTTCTAATTGGCTCGCAAAACACATTCGAATTGAGAAGGATTTGTCTTGGGTCTTCAAGGGGCTCGAATTAGTAGTCTGAACACTAAACTCTTGATTCATTCGAGACCCAAGCACAAACACCAATATCAACAATCAACGAAGAGATGAGGGAGTCCGTAGAAAACATCTACATGCACCCAAGCGCAATCTTGGCCAAGACAAGGAATTTGTAAAAGAGAGGTGGTGCGTCAGTGCACTCCCAACATACTACTCCAGTCATGGAAAAGAGTCCGTGAAACATCTGAGAAATCGCGCCCCCATGAAATTTTGCAAACGAAAGTCCACCTGTAAGCTCTCAATGCTCTTGGGGTGCGGATGAGATGATTACGGAATATCCTTGGGATTACAGCAACACTCCATGTGTGCTCAACACAAGGCATAAAGAATGAAGAAATCAGAGAATGAGTTCACAATCACAAGATGAATTGAGGAAATGGAAATATCTGTGCACAAGTGCATCTTCGAGTGCAAAATCCGGGCAATGATGGAATCCCCGACCAGTGAGAAAATCCTTCTTTCTACCAAATCATGCTAAAAAATGAGAGATGGCGCATTTTCTCCCAAGTCTGGGTATCAAGGAAGTGAAGGAAAATCCTTAGCATGTCCCAAATCCCGCTCCATCATAAGTCAGAGTGCAAGTCAGCCAATGTGAAGGAATTTCCAAAATAAAAAATCCTCTACTACCCCAAATGCTGCTCGTGAAGTACGGAGCGCAATTCAACGGATGTGAGGGATAGTCAACTCCAAAGAAAATCCATGATGAAGCCAAAACCCCGCCCACGAGAAAGGAGTGTGTTTTCTCCCAAGTCGGGGAATGAAGGATGTGAAGAAATTTTTGAAAATCCCCGCTACCGTATCCCGTCTCCAGGAATGTTGAACCGCGTTTCAACGCAAGTGAAGGATAGTCAGCGGAAATAAAAAATCCTCCACTTCCCCAATGTGCGAAATTCTGGAGATTGAAAGAATCTTGGAGGAGTCAATTTTAAAAAAAATAAAAATTCGAAATCGGTAAAAGTGAATTTCGAAACTTGAAAAAATAAAAAACTCGGAAAGTTTCGACAAACATGGAAATCTCAAAAAATGGAAAATTTCTGAAAAGTTGAAAATTGCGGAAAAGATGAAAATTTGGAATCTTGGAAGAAATTCACAACAATTAGAAATCTTGAAAATTTCCAAAATCTCGGAAATCCGAGAAAAAAAAAAAATCGGTATCGTGAAATATGGGAATTCTAAAAAAATCCAAAAAATTGGAAAATTTTAAAAGTTCAGAAATGGAAATTCTTGGAAAATTTGAAAACGTGGTAAAAATTTGAAAAATCCAAAATTTTGGAAATTTTGGAAAAAGCCGAAAAGTTGAAAAAGCAGAAACCGTGGAGAATTCTGAAAACTCTGGATTTTAAAAATAAAAAATACAAAAGGCCCAAGATTTCGAAAACTAGAAATTGGAAACAAAAGGAGTTTTTTTGGATTTAAATATAATATTAATTAAATATTGATTTATTTAATATTTAATTATTAAACCTTCAAATTCAAAAAGCAGTAAAGGTGAGGAATTTAAGATTAATTAAATATTAGTTTTGGCCATATTTAATTAATAGTTTTAAAAAGCAATAAGATGATCAAAAAATTGGAAGATAAAAGGGAGATTAAATCGCTTCTTTTAATTTTGGTGGAAAATTAAATATTGAGATTTATTTCTTAATATTTAAAATCAGAAAATCAAAAGGATGGATAAAATCGAAATTTCCTCATGAAGTAAAAGTGCTTGAATTGGCAAGTTTTTTCAAAAATGGAGAAAAGTAGAGACAAGTGGCGTTTATAGGAAAGAGCCTAAGTTGACAGTTTCCTAAATTTAGCTCCTG
Organism: Thuja plicata; assembly: GCA_018584345.1. Taxonomy (NCBI): domain Eukaryota; kingdom Viridiplantae; phylum Streptophyta; class Pinopsida; order Cupressales; family Cupressaceae; genus Thuja; species Thuja plicata. The sequence continues at coordinate 1,308,726 of MU227687.1, read as the reverse complement.
TTTTTTAAAGCAGCTTTTCAGGTTTTTAGTCTATATATGAGGACTCTCTCATTTTGTCATCACACAAAGTTCGAGAAAATAGGTTGATGAGAGATTTTTAGGAATTGAGAGGATTCAAGTGAAGCTTTTCTTGAAAGTTGAGCAAGATTCTTGAGGAGAGAGAAAATTTCCAAGTAGGAGAAAATTCACTATTTTCAAAAGGCGTGAAGAATTCAAAATTAAAGTTTCAGAGGATTTTTTTCAGTAAGTTGGAGGAAAAGCATGATTTTGTGGAGGAGAGAAATTCGATCTCTAAAGGAAAAGATGAAGAATTTGTCAGATTTTCAGAATTTCCTCCTTAAGAATTTGGTTTGCTTTTCCGTTCTCTTGCGCAATTCTTATATTTGTTTTGATTTTTGTTTTGCAGGAATGGCGGAGCTAAGAGGAACAAGCATGACAAGGAAGCAGTTGATAAAGAACGAACAGAGGAGTTTTTTCCCAGAATCCAAGATTGTTTCAAGGTGGGCAGAGATTGGAGACACTAGCCTCGAAGGCCTAGATATGACAGAGTTTCACAGAAGGATGTTTGGATATAAAGATCATCAACTAACCAATTTGGCCACCCGAATTATGAACAGTGGAATTGTGGCTGTAGCTGGCTTTGCTCCGACTTTTCAGCATTCTGAGCTGATCGTGGAATGCGCCAGACACTTCAATTCAGGAGATAGAACGATTAAAGATTCTGACGGAAACATCATTGCAGACCTTTCTCCACCCGCAATCGGTGAGGCGTTTGGAATCCCTTCTTCGAGGAAGTTGGTGTTGAAGACAAAGGAGCAGGCACAGTTTTTTCTGCAGGAATTCAATACTGTGAAAATGTCATAAATGACAAGTGGTTGAGAAAGAATAGATCCCACCTTTCAAAATTGCCAAAGGAGTTTGTTTGGTTGGATTTCCACAGGGAATACAACGACGTGATCATGATGGTGAGTAGAGTCTTTGGCATGCCACACTCCTATCTGTTCGAGTCATGGATGTGGTACTTTGTTGAGCAAGTAGTTGAAGAACACAATCACATGGACTGGGCTGGAATGATCAGTGACAACCTCAGTGAACAGTTGGTGAACCTCGAGCAATCACAGAAGTTTTATATGAGCTCCTATGTCATATAAATGTTGGCACGGAATACGAGGTATGAGAGATTGCGGTGTAAGGGAGCAATCAGAAGTGGCACTTCACGGCTGAAAGTTCACAAGTGTTACCCTTAGTTGCATTTGCAGGCCATAGATGATTATGTCCGGGTCAATGATGCCTTCGCAATGCGAATTGTGAGGAATTTGCAGAAGAAGTTGCACATGAGATTATCTGACAGAGCAATGAAGTTAGTGGAGGAATACGGAGCCTGGTTTATTTAGTTTCCCACTTTCTCCTATATCAGAGTGCAAGGATTTTCGACACAACCATACAAACTTCCAAGATATCCTACTGACAAGATGATTCTGTTGGAACTTACTCGGCAACTGACAGTGTACAACAAGATTTAGAAAGGAAAGAAGTTGGGATTGGATTTCCTGATTTCCATAGGAGAAGATAAAGCTGAAATGTGCCTGTGTCTAAAGGCGGCTGAGAGATCCCAGGATGAGTTATACTTCTTCCATCTGCCATTCTACTTAGGAAGACCGGATTTTGATCCCTATAACAAAATCAAGTCGATGGTAGGAGCAAGGTATCAACATAGGACGCACCTTGAAGATTTTTGGGCCAATGCTGCAGATGAAAATGAGATTAGGAAAAAGATGCGCTCTAGATTGCCCTTGAACATCACCAGAGCTTGCAAACTCTTTCACGTACCTGACCAGATGGAGGAAGATTCAAATGTGCTTCAGAGGGGGTATAATCCAGAAAAAGAAAGGGTTACTCATCCTTATGACTGGCAAAGAAAGGAGGTTTCAGATCTTGATGTTTTGGCAAAACCGGTCCTGGACTTCACAAGGTGGTGGATTGAGCGACAACTTGGTAGAATGAGTGTACCAAAGGACGACTGGACATACGAGTTATTAGGGCATCAACCACTACGGGTTGAAAGACCAAAGCAAACTTCAAGAGAAAGGATTGAAGAAGGAGAAGTTTTGTCAGGGAGTGCAGAGCACAGAAAAGAAAGGAGTATTGCTCAAGAAGAACACACAAAGAGGAGGTTGGATCTCCATCTTGAAGAACCACCACAAAAGAGACCAAGAGTCGAGGAGATGCCATCGTCACCTAGCCGGACTCCAAGTGTGCAGGAGATAGGCGCTTTTTCCAGACAAGAAGTAGAAGCAAGTAGGGTGAGAGTTGAGCAAGGAAAGCAACACATGACAAGGTCAATTCAGGATAGATTGAGCATTAACGCCAATGAGGGGTTTGCACTAGCAAAAAGTAGGGAACAAGATGTTACCACCAAGGAAAGTCTTGGTGTGTTTTTCAGAAGGATAATAGAAGAAGAGATTCCCACAGCTGAAGAGGAGATTCCTGCAATAGAGACACAAGCGCTAGAGGTGATGGCAGAAAGTCCTGGAGCTGAGGAAATCGACACAAGAGTGGTGCAGGGACAAAAGAAGATGGTAGTTCAGAAAGAACAAGGTGTTGCCATTCCAGAATGGGTGAGGTAGAGGCTCCAAAAAAGTCAGGAAAAGGAGGTTGACCCAGCCGTTGAATTGTAGGAAATCATGAACAGGGTCAACCAACCACAGGATAGAGGAAAAGCTAAGAGGTTTGCGAAGATTGTCAGAGGAGAGTCTGGGTCCAGAACCCTTCAGCTTGCAACACCGGCCGTGAACAAAGCAAAGGATCAAATCACTCTAGATGAATATAACGTGGCCGAGTTTGACTTAGGTCATGCCTCCCGAGAGTAGGTATTGGAGGAACTTGATGATTCTACACAGGCGGTCAAGAACAAGATGAGGAGATTAGAAGAGAAATATCAGAGGTAGAAAGGAGAGATCAGAGCATTATGCGACTACATCAACAGTCTACCTCATCCAGTAAGGAAAGAAGGTCCATCTTTTGTTCCTCTGCCGGTTGTTCCTACTGAGGCGGTAGAGAGTATAGATTGAATCAGGAGAAATTCTCAAGGGGCGGAGGCTTGGATCAAAGGCATCCAAAATGAAGCCCACAAGCATGCTAAGGACTTGGTACGAGTTTACAACAGGGCATTGGCTATCCTTTCCTAGATTCGGTGCATGGAGGAATCGTGGGAGGATGAGCATATCTATCAGGATGAGATGATCATGGAATTGCAGGAGTTGATGGAGATGTCCAGGCATGTGCTAGTTGACCATGGGATCGTTAAAGGAGAAGCATATGATTTCACCCGATGGTATGAAGCAGTGCTCATGGCCAAAGAAATGTTTGGGCATTTCATTGATGAATCTTCTCGATTGAAGGGAATAGCTGAGAACATCAAGCAAGAAATCTCCAACACTATCGCATCACTGGTATCAAAAAGGTTATATGAAAAGGAGATAACTGTAGGCAACCTAATGAGTAAATTGGAGGAATTCTTTAGATTGAATTTCTTCACCAAGGATGATTTCGAGAACTTCTCCACCTTCTCGAATGATATGCACACTGCTCAGGATTTGTTGCCAGAATGGGAGGACAACTTGAGAAGAGCTGAACGAGCTAGGGTAGCTTTGGAATTCAAGTAGGAATCAACACCGAGCGTCAGTATAGACGAGTTAGAAGCAGTATTGGGAAGATTCCAGGCATTCAGGCAGAGCGGTCAGAGGTAGATTCCGTGGTGGAGATGCATTTAATGCACAGTGGACACGCTTAGTGGTTATTTATTGCACCCCCACTCTCCTTTTGGGCATGATTGCATAATGGGTACTTATTGCCCACTATGGTAGTGGATTCATTTTGCATTAAGGTAGATTCCTTCTTCTTTGCCCTAACCCTAATTAGGGCTGAGGTGGTACGATCTGGGCCATCGGTTATTGTTTGATCTGGGCCACCCATTGTATTCGAGGACCTATATAAAGGCCTCACTTCTCATTTGTAAGCAACAAATTTTGAGATTGTTGCTAAAGAGCTACTGAGACAATAAAGTTTTCATTGTTGGTTTCATGGTGAATACTTGATGTGTTTTAGTGCTTGCTTGGTTTCATAATTCCCTCATTTAGTTTAGATTTGTTGGATAAAGTTAGATAGTGTTGTGATTGCAATAAGAAATATGATGGTGTTTTTGATGAGTTCCTTTGGTTCATACTTTTGACGTTTTACTGATAGTAAATCGTTGTGCAAAGTTAGCCTGAACCTCATTCATGCATATGCTTAACTTCTGTCATTCGCGTACATTGTTCTTCACGATAGTGTCCGTGGTGGTATGAAAATCCTCTGTATAAACCTTGAAGATTGCAACGGTTCTCGTGTAGTTGTATAACTTGGCAAAGCGAAACCTGGTTATTGGGAATTTGTCCACCAAAGTATTGACCATTGCTATCATTGCCCTTAGGAGTAGTTTAAAATTTCTGAAACCTACTTCCTTTTGCTTTCCGCATATTCTAAAAATTCAGAAAAGGTGTTTCATTGCAAATCTTTCCAAGACTGAAAACGTAAGGCCCCTTGTGATCTTCAGCAGATCACATTTACCACTGAGCTTATCCATGGTCAAGACCTGACACGAAAGGAACCTTGGAGTGACCTATATGATCTTCTCGCAATCTTAGCATATACAGAACTTTGATCAAGAGAGGATAAGATACCTCGGTGTTTTGTTCTACTGTTTGGTGGGTCATAAAATGCACATCAACAGTACCCAACATACTCCTCTCAGAAACACTATCCCTCAATGTGTTGTCATCTGAGCTCTGTGAACTAACAACTGAACTCACATCCTCAAATGGAGTACTAGCAGCTGACACATCTCCATCAAACTCCTTTGTACCTGAGGAAGCTACTACAGAATCTACCTCCTCAACACTCTCAGTTGCCTCGTCCTCTGTAACCTCTGAATAATCCAGATCCAGGACCGATTTGCACTCTCCAGCAACTCGGTGTCCTCACCCAGGGTCTGATACAGACATGACTCATCTTAGATGGATTCATCCTCATGGGTCACATAGCAAGTACTAGTAGCAAACCAAGATGCTAACAAGGGCTCTACCTCCTCTGGTGACCCGAACTGAACTTCATCTGACTCCCTACTAACAAATGAATTCGAGTCATGCTGGCATGAGTCCGTGTCTACTATCTCAAACTCAACACTGGTATCACCACATGCGGACTCCATGCTCAAATCCTCAACACAGGAGAATACTGGCATCTCCTGCACTAACCCCATCTCGGGACTGCCGCTATCCAGATCTGTACTATCTAACTCCATCTCTTCAAGGCAGTCCTCAAAAGTGGTATCCTCCTCTGGCGATCCAGAGTCCACCGTCATATCCTCCAACACTACAACACTCCGACTATCAACAACTCCCTCAACATCGACCATAGAACTATGCACAGAGGAAAATCGCGCGATAATATCGCATGTATCGCGATATATCGCGCGTCAAACAGGCGAAAGATATTATCGCCATAAATATCGCCCCTGAGTTTTGCAAAATCGCGGGCCGATTTTTATGCAAAAAATCACCAAAAAATTGTGAGTTTTTGGGAGATGTATCGTTGAAAACAGTCAACAAAACCACATTTTTTTTAGGGTTTTTTCGTGGTACAAAAACGTCGTTTTTATCTTTTTGGAGGTTGTTTTTAGAGTTGTAGTAAAAACGCGACATTTTTTTAAGCATTCAGCTGCAGCTGCTCAGCCCCACGGATTCAACATTCAACTGCTCAGCCCACGCATTCAGTTGCTTAGCCCACGCATTGACGGCAAGAGGCAAGATTTCATTTTAAAATAAGTTTATTTTTTAATTTGTATAAGTTTATAACTATAGTATATAATAATATGGATTCAATCTGTATATATTAAATTTTAATGATTAATCTT
>MU227687.1:1245431-1299683 GCA_018584345.1 Thuja plicata | reverse complement strand
ACTTAATATGTATTCAGAAGTTGTAGACTTGTAGTTTCACGGAGTTTGACTTCGATATGTATTGAACTTATTTTTATTCATATGTCGTACTTGTTTTTTGGTATATGATAATGATTCTATGTTTTCTACTAAGTTCTAAAAGTAAATTCTAATAGTAATTGGTATGTATTTAACTCAAAACTTTGATTAATATATGGTGGATATCTCAAATCAGTATCTATTCTACAATTTTGGTGTTTATGTGTGTGTTTTTAAGAATATATTAAGAATTTATATATTTTCAAATGTTCGATAAAAGTGCCGATTTATTGCCGATATTTTCGCCGAGATTTTGCCGAGAACGAGATTTTCAAAAAATTTGGGTCCGCCGAGATTTTGCCGAGACCGAGATTTTCAACTTTGGAACTATCATCATGGCAATCTAAACATAAGTCGCTGTCTGTCTCTATAATACAATCCGGTGTGCTACATAAATCAGCTGCAGGTGTCAACTCTTGCTGTATCACCGGATCATCAACTGAGTGCCGAGTCTCCATGCAAATGCCAGCCTTGGTAACTGAAATGTCCTTGTCCACTGAGATAGGTAATGACCCTACAATCAAAGTGTAGGGTAACTCAACTAGAGGGGCACTGATCCCTGCCACTGATGTGCTAGGCCCAAGTGCAGCTGTGAAATCATCCCGCAGATCTCTCCTGACCTCCCTCACCATGTCAACCTGTCTCGTATCCTGCGTCTTGCGAGAAGAAGATCTGCCTAAGAACGAAACCATGTATCTAGTCGCCTTGTCAATGGTAGCCGAATATGACAATTGTTCACAAATCCTGTTCTGAATATCCTGACTACGATCCAACTGTCTAACCAAGGCATCAGTTTGCTTTTTGAATTCAGACAAACTGTCTAATGGTCTCCTCTGTCCACTGCTATATGGTTTGCTGTACCTGTCCATACTGAAAAATAGAGTGTTGATCACTCACAATTTTTACAATCCCCACAGAATGGCAAGAAAACCGCTTTGATACCACTGTAATGAGCCTGAATCACTCTGCTGAGAATTGATAGATTTTGCAACCACAGAATAATAACTTTGCAAGAAAGTATCCCTATATTTATATAATCAATTTCAAATTGTGATTTTCAATCCACAGTCATAATCATTTCCAGCGTAGTTATTATTAATAGATTCTGGAAAATGCATTCATTAATTTTTCAGCAAATACAATAATGAAATGGAACCTGATATTTGCCAATATAGACATCTGGTGTTGTGAGGATAGCCAACCAACATCCACGTTCCTCACTGTAATACAGTTATAGGCACGCGAATGATCCCAAATTAGTCACGCGACCTGCATTTACTCTTGAATTTGATGCTCCAGCACGCAAGAACAGAAGATCTCCACGTGCAGCTAGCAGAGAGCACTCCAACGTCATTATATTCTCTGCCCAGAAATAACAAATAAATCTCTGGTTCACTCCTCAACAAACTCCAATCAGATCGACCTCTTAATGCAGGTCTCAGTTCAATGACAAAATCAATTTCAGAATTAATTGTACTCTCAGTGTGCCAATTAATTATCAACAAACTCCTTAGATAATAATCTCCAGAATAAATCCAATTCTCTCCTTAGCCACAGAAATACAGTAGAGAGATTTTGCAATTGTTTACCTCAGCACAATTGCAGCAATGAAGAACTCATAAACCCTAGCCCAAGGCTCAAGAAGAAAAATTATAAAATATTCAATAGATGATTTGCCTTTCACAAAGCATTGCTTTTATAATTAAAAAGTGTCTTCTCTCACACACTTTTCACTTAAAACACTTTTTATACTTAGGCACATATTGAATAATATAATTTATTAACTCATTTGGCTCTAAAAATGACCTTTTCACCAATATCATGAAATTATGACACACAAGGTCCCTGTTTCTTGTGTCCAAGAGTTAAAACTTTTCAACCTGTTTCCAACAAGTTATAACACTAAGGTATCCAACATATAATACCAACAAAAATGACAACCTTAGGAAATTTAATTAAATAATAATAATAAACCACCTGTCTTGCGAAAACAACTGAAGAAGCATTCGAATCGAAATCTGTCTGCACATGAGTGATCCTGATGATGAAAGATGATGAATGAACCTGACGGGGTGACTTACTAAAAATAGACGCCCTCTCCAAGATTCTTGGAGCCTAAACCGGAAGCCAAAAATGAAAACCGAGAGCATCATTCAACTCCTCTAACTCATTTGAGCTCATCGGAACTATCCATCGACTTACTATAAATAGTAAGTTCACACCAATGACCCTCTAAACACCTCGCCGGACCATGAGGATCACAATAATGACTTGGCACTATCAATTCAATGACCTGCTAAAAATGGGGATATTACAAAAAATATGGAGAAGATATATGTTGTGCATGTACAATTTTTAAAGCTGCTTATTTAAATACAAAACAAAAAGCTGATGTTATATGTTTAGCGTGTTAGTCAACAGCATGAAGGGGGCATAGTGTAGTTCCTGGATGGGAGGATCAATTGTAACAGAAAATGCACAATCTTAGTCAAGTCTTTAATGAAATATCCAAAAATTTTCACAAGAAATATATAAGACATAGGATCTCCACAATATAGGTTGCCCTCTAAGGGGGAGCTTTTGTCAATCAAAACAATCAATATATTTGTTAACTAGAAAATATGGATGCCTGCCATTTCTGATATTTACCATCAATTGTAGTCTTGCATGATCTCAAGGAAGAGTTAACAGACGAACTAGCAGTATTTTGAAAATGATTACACAGTGACAGAAACCTTATATTTGAGTTCAGCAATACAAATTATTCCTTAAAAGATTAAAATTTATTATTAAAATTTATGAGGTGACCTCATAGTAAAAGTTGCCGTAAAATTTTGTTGTAGGTCTGCTGATGATGCTGACATGTTTCTTGTGAATGACGTTCAAGATCCACTCCAGGTTAATATTTTCTTTGGCAAATGGCTACAAGCTGCTTTTTTATGTGGTTTTTTTCTCTACTTATTTCAGGTGTTTTCTGAGGAATAATCTATTTGTAAATTTTATAGTTTCTAATGATTGGACTAATCTTTCCTGCAGAGAAGCCTATCATCAATGGAGCTAACTAGAGCTCTTCCAACTACAAACAGCAAATCCTCATTTCATGTGGAAGGATCACCTTCTGCTGTTGAGAATACAGAAGTTGCAATAGATAGAAATTACCATAATAAACATTCTGGTGGCTCAAATTTTTTTGGAGATCATCATGAGCGCTTGCGAGATCCTGCTCGTGACATCTCCATTCATGTATTGGAAAAATTCTCATTGGTTACGAAGTTAGCCCGTGAAACTACTGCTCATCTCTTTGGTGAAAGTCGTTATTTGGCAAACATGGATGGTTCAGAAGAAACTTATTCAACTAAGCTTGATGAGCAACATGAAAATACAGAACCTGAGAGTTCAGCACAAAGTGGACCATCTTATTCATTGGATGTGTCACAGGTCATCCTCTTACCTTTTGAACTGTTTGGTAGTGCTGTTTGTTGTTCAGTGATTTTGTTCTTCTACCTCATTGGTTAAAAACTGAAATTTAAAACTAATTACTAAAATTGTTCAGACATTAATTTGTATATTTTGATTATTACTTATTTCTGTTCATAAAGTATCTATTGTCAAACTTCAAGCCCTAGCATGGCAATGGGTTGAGCAATTTTTATTGTTGTTGATAGTCAATCAGAAGTAGATTTGTTCTTTTCCATAATCTCTTTTACATATAAGAGAGAAAAAATACTACAGAAATTGTTATCGCATTAAATTCAGATATTTCGGTTTTTACTTATTTCTATTCATAAAGTATATTTGGTCAAAATTCAAGCCTCAGCACAACAATGGGGCGAGTAGTTTTTTTTGTGGTTGGTAGTTAATCATAGGTACATTGTTTTTTCTGCCATCATCTACTTTTATATTGAAGAGAGTAAAACCAGTTCACTTAGCGTAACGTGATAGAGGTTTACCTCCGACAGCATTATCACTCAGAATTGTGTTGACTTTACCTTGACATGTGTGACTTTCAGTCTTGAAAAATTGAGCAATATTTAGAATGATTTTTTTCTGTTCAGACGACTCTATTAGGGCGATCATAAAGATGAGGATTTTTCTCAACCAGTTTGACTAATCTTAATTTTTTTAAAATCTAAATGAGTAACTCAGTTAATTGAGATAGAAGAAACAGATACATCTCGATTGTGTCAAGCTCTTCTTTTGTAGCTTTTTTGGCCCAAATAAAAGGTTTGCTTTGGGTCTACTTGTGGAACTATTCCAAAAGTTTGGCTGGCCTTAGTTGGGATTTGTTTGTGTCATTCAAGGTTTTCTGCCATGTGTTTACCTTGTGCAGAGTGGGAAATTTTTCTTGAAGCTATCTGAGATAATATTGTCTGAATCAGTCTGGTCCAATGTTGAAGAGCTAAGTAACCATATTTGCTCTGCCAATTGCAAATTCGCCATTCGGTTCGCTGCACATTCGAATTCGAGTCAAATTCAAAATTTCTGTGTAATTCGTAGGAAATTCGAAAAAACGAACCCTGGATGAATTTTGGTCCAATTTTAACGAATTTTGAAAACCCTGCACGAGCCCGGAATGAATTTGGGCGAATTTCACCGAATTTCGAGCGAATTTGTATGAAAGTTCAACTTTGTTGACTTTCAACGGGTCATTTTAAATAGTTTTTTTGTTGTGGTGGTGTATTTTGGCATTTTGTTATGTTATTTGAACTAATACGACAATATATGTGGTGGTGTATTTTGCTATGTTGCTTTATTATTGGCATAGTAATGTATGAACTTATTTGCTGCTGCATATGTTTACATGTATATATATATATATTTTAAAAAAAAAGTTCTTGTACGGACGAACCCAAAACGAATCGAACCCAGCCCAAATTTTTTTTGGACGAATTTCGAACCCGCATCCGAACCGGAATCCGAACTGACAACTTAGTTGAAGAGTTTTGTGGATCTGTATTGGGGTAGCTCTTCTTTTGAGTTAAGATTGCACCTTCTATACGTTTTTGGGTAGGTTTTACTAGTAAAGGTCTTTTGGCCTAGGCTAGCTGGTCCTGCATGAGAATATATGTGGGTATTTCGAAGGCGGGCATTTCCCCCAAGTATCCCCAATCCTTGATTGGGGACTTGCATAGCGTTTGCCTGGGGATTGCCTACGATCAACTAGGCCCATTTGGGTTCTAACTAGGTCTTCCTGGGTGTCAAATCATGCCTTATTGTACTTTTCAACTTGGGAATCATCTAGGTTATCCTTAGTGTGGTTCTTGCATGATTTTGTTTGAGAATTTAGCAAACTACATCTTGGTCTAGCTTGGGCTCTTGCTTGACTTGCACAGGGTTTTCCTGGAGACTACTTAGGATCAACCAGACCCACTTGGGTTCTACCTAGGTCTTCCTGGGTGTCAAATCATGCTTTGTTGTACTTTTCAACTTGGGAATTGTGTAGGTTATCTTAGGGTGGTTTTTACCTGGGGACTACCTAAAATTAACCTAGCTCACTTGGGTTCAACGCAAGTCTTATTGATTGTCAAGTCATGCCTTATTATACTTTTCAACTCGGTAGTTATCTAGGTTATCCTTAAGGTAGTTTGCATGACTTTGTTTGAGAATTTAGCGGGTTATCGTTAGGGAGGTTCTTGTTTGGGGGCTGCCTAGGATCAACCTGGTCCACTTGAGCTCAATCGAGGTCTTCTTGGGTGTTCAATCATGTCTTATTGTATTTTTCAACTTGGGAATCATCTAAGTTATCCTTAGGGTGGTTCTTGCATGACACTATTTGAGAATTCATTGATTCAACAACTACATCTTTGTCCATCTTGGGTCGTACAAAAGTCTTCTTGGGTCCAATTGCGATCTGTTGTGATTTGGCTAGGTTATGCCAAGGTTTGCATGTGGTCTTCTATGGGTTTGCACAAGATCACGTAGGGTCATGTTTTGCATAGTCATCATATTCAAAATGTTAATTTTGTTTCAGTCGTAAGAAAGTTTGGATGTTTATGGCATCAGTTCACTTGGCATCCTGTTTGGCGTGGTTACCATGTTTGATAAGTTCAGTTTTTTTGGAATGGGAAGAAAGTTCAAGAGTTTGAAAATTTGAATAAGATTCAATTTGATTTGGAATATACTAGAAGATACTTTTAATTTTTTATTAGTGAAATGAAATTATGTGCATTTCTATTTCTTGAAATGTTCTTTTTTTTAAGAAAATAATAGCCTATTAAGTGCCAACATATTATCTAATTTTAATGTATTAATAAGCATTATTTCCTAAATATTGTGGTTGCTGTCCAAGAAAATAAATGATAAAGATTATTTTTTCAATATAATGCATGCTATAGAGCTCTGATACATATCATCGTTTTCCAGGTTTTGTCATGGTACAATTGTTTTACACTATGAATGTACACTCCATGGCATTTACAATAGGATCTACTCGCAAAATATAGATTGTCCTATTGGCATAAGAAAATATTATACAAATTTGGCAAAGGCATCCCATTATCCACTCTAGTTGAATTGCTCCATCTAGATTGGCTTGGAGGTCCACATTGTTAATACTCCACCACCTATCTTCAACTCTTCTTTGAAAGTAGATTGTATTTTCATATGCCCAGCTTGGCTAGCCTTCCCACTCTGCAACCATTCTCCTTCCAGAGCCGTCTTTGGCGTTGAAAACATAGAGATCAGTATGAAAATCCTTTATGTGTTTCATCTCCCACTCTCTTGTCATGCCGTAAGTATCAACCATCACCCATTTCCACAAGGAGAAATGGAGGGACTGAAGTCGGTAACTTCAGGAGGAGTAAGCCGAATTGTTACTCCAATTTTGAGAGACGTAGAATATATTGTAGACTAGCTCCCGAATCGTTTAATTTGCAGATTTTTCTTGAGTCGATGCAAAAGAGACTTTTCCGTCATTGACGATGGGCCTGTCGAAGAAAAATCCGGCGACTCTCTTTCAAAGAACCCACAGTTTCTCTTCTAGCATAGTTATCTTTGTCCCTTTTAATGGCTATGCTCAAGTTTGTTCTGCTGCTTCCAGTTCACTCTGAGACAAATACCAAGCTTTCATCTTTCTCACAAAGTTTTTATTCCGTGCATAACTGACATGTCAGCGGGGAAGACTTATTTCTAGTAGTAATTAAAGCTAGCTCGACGAATGTCTTTGTTGTGCTTCATGAATCTGTATTCTATACACTAAAAGGAAATTTCGTATTCTAATTGCGAAGAGGAAATGAACGAACAAGATGAGTTCAATGCTCTTGGTCATAGCATTACGAGACACACTACTAATGAGTGCAACATAAGAGTATTAAAGATAGAGACAAGAAAAAAACATCTATATCATATTATTCTTGAACATTATGTAGATGGTGAACTTTAGATTTCATCACTATAAAAACTTTGTAGCATGGTTTGTGACCTTCATTGTAGTAGATTTTAAGTGGTAGGCCTTTCTATAAATTTTCTTTTCCACCAACATTGCGATTATGTGTGAGATGATTAGGAAGGTACATTAGATATACTTGTATATCTATGGAAGAATGAAGAACTAATATTTTGATTAGGGGGATTAGACATCATTAGTCTCATTATAAATTTACAAATTTATAAAACAAAAATATAATTGTGATAACATTAGACACGTCAAGACACAACTAGATAATACATTTTAAACTATATGAACATACAAATAAAAAAAATTGTATTGACAAGTATTTAACATAATGATATTCAATTATTGTATATAATTTTATATCTTTTACATCATAAGTGGGGAGAGAATGATTTTTTTTTTGCTTACCCTCTATGCAGGAAACTTGTAATAATTTAAATATAAAATAGTTTACTTGTAAAATGTAAGATTTACTAGCCTAAAATAATATCTCTAATTGATTCAACCATTATATAATGATACAATTTTATTGAAGTCTCAATATCTTTATTAGGAATATGCATTTCAGCTTCTTGATCATCAAAATGCTCCATAAATGACAATTTAGGATAATCTTGAATGCATCCTTAGAATTTTATTAACTGATAATATTCTTGTTATCACATCCTCAATCATATACTATATCTAGAATCATGTATTAAACCTAATATTTTTCCCTTTCTAATATAATACATTTAAGCTTAGCCCAAAAGCTGAAATGATAAAATTGAACTCAAACAACCTATTCCAACATTTAAAGTTTCAGTCATGTTTGAATCCCTATAAGTGAATGCATAACTGATTGAAGCTATGATTTCTCCACTGAGACACATTTTGCACAAAAAACATCATTTACTAAATAGAATACTTATTGATCTCATCAACTACACAATTGTATTAAAAAGGTAGACCAATTTTTTCTTTATAGACCTTCCAAACCTCTTCGGCGTATACATTGCACAATAAGGTGCGATTGCTAGTTTATTAAACTTTTAATTATATGTAATAGTGTTTATACTTATTGGTTCTTGGCTGAACAATTTTGTTTGGTAGAAAGTTAAGTTACTTTTAGCATAGCAACCAATTCAATGACTTCATTATTGTTTGGGTGTATTGATTTTTAATGTTCTCGATAATCTCCTTTTAGGTTGGTGTAATAAAACTTGTCAATTATTTTAAATGTGGAAACAAATGCGAATGTTACATGCTGTAATTGCATGGTCTTTGTGGGTGAGCAAGGGGATGAGCTTGTAATGTCCCCTTCCTAATTTGCCCTAGGACTCACCCTATTATCACAATTGCAACAAATTAGGGTTAGCGTTACATCTTACTAGGTGAATCTCTTTAAATAATGGGATCTTAGATTTGAATCCTGCAATCATAGCATAAGCAACACACACATTCAATTATTAGGATCAGATAAGATCACATTATATTCATATACTGTCAATAATATTATGCAAGCATATTAAAGATTTGAGGAAGAAACATGATAGGTCCGCCAGAAGCCATTTCTACACTAAGCCCAAGAATGGATGTTTCCTAGAGTGATCTTCACTTACTTAGTGGTTTGCTTGTACCTTCTTTCCCTATCAATGTCTCATCCTGCCAAAGACATGCTATCTTGCAAAGTTGGGCAAAGGTTGTAAGGGGTTTTCTCGGTCCTATGTAAGTGCCCTCTTGTTCGTAGGAGCTAGTTATGGTCAACTCTAGGATGGCCTCCTTACATGACCCTCTTTACCCTCTGGTTACACCCCGGGCCTTTCCTACAAGATAAATTCCTTTGGTATATATGCTGTTCAACTTCTATGAATTAGTCGTAGACTTTTGTGCTCCTATGCTGAATGCTTTGATCTTCTTTGGCAATTGTATTTGTCTTATGATTTGTTCCAATCTGATAAAATGTCTACTGATTGTATTTGATTGATTGGATGATCTGCTCATGTCTTACACTCTGATCTGCCATTTAATGAGTACCGATTGCTGATTGAGTACTGATTATTTATCGCCTTGATTAATGACACAATGTATCCCCTTCAATGCTTGGAATGAATCCTCCTTTATACTTTATTGGTGGAAGAGTCACCACCTTTCGTAAGGATTGAAACACCACTTTTCATTGTTGCCTTTGAAAATGATATACTATTACCCAAATTGATCTCCCTTGGATGTACCCCTCAAATGAAATCTTCTCTGCTTTATGTCCTCCAATGTGAGGGAGAGTCACACCTCTTTATATCTTAAATTTTAATATTATTATTTATTATTAAATCCTATTTCACAAAGGAGACATTACACCATTTGGATTGCCCTAAATCTTGCCCTAAAATCACAAATTCCATTCAAATAAGGAATGTGAGATAGTTAGAGACATAACTTTACCAATCAAAATGCCTTTTAACAAGATAACCCTGCTTTTAGTTCTGCAACCATATATATATATATATATATATATATATATATATATATATATGTATGTTTGTAGGATTAGTAATGACACAACTAGATTCATTTTTAGTGTCCAATCACAATAGAGTATGAATGAGGGAAAAGGATGGGTTGGCCCAAAACAATCCTCACACTAAGTCCAAGAACGAACACAGTCTCTCTTGGCCCCAAGCAGCAGGCACATTGGACATCCGACATGGGGTGGTCTACCCAGTGAGATGCTTGTATCTGCATTGCCTTTCCATGTTTCCTTATTCATCTTCTTATGACTGAGAGCATGATAGGTTGGCATGAAGCACTCCTCACACTAAGCCCAAGAGCAGACACTCACCCTAGTGGGGTGCTTCTATCTGCACTCCCTATTCATGTCTCCTTTGTCATCTTCCAACAACCAACCATTGTAGAGGTTGGAAAGAAAATTGCAATAGGGTGCTTGGAAATCCTCCTATCTAAGCCTAAGAGCGGACACTCACCCTCTTGGCCCCAAGTGGCAAGCACATTAGACATTGATGATGGGGTGGTTTACCTAGATGGTGATCTTGTTTTACATTATCATTATCTATGTCAAACACATAAGGAATTACATGTTAGATAATATCTTCATAATGCATACACTAAGCATTCATCTCATGCATATTGCAATAGGATAAGAATGCTAATGTCTGCAATATATAGAGATTCCTGATCTGATCTATATGCTTGATTGCATGGGACTGTTTCATTCTCTTATACTGCTGACTGGATGTGTTTTCCCTTGGAAGTTCGATCTCCTTATTGAATTGCTGGATGATGTTTGCTCTTCTTATAAGGATCGATGTTCATCTGAGATGGTTGCTTGATGGTTTGATGATGATTAGATTGATGCCTTTCTTCTCCTTAAATATCATTCTACTCTTTGAAGGGTTGGGTTTTTTTAGGCAGCCCCTTAACTAATTTTAATTGATGTTCTTTAATAAATCTTACCGCTACCCTTCATAATTGCCGCTTTCATAAACATGACTGCCCTTAAAAGTTAATCACTATCTTTAAACATAATTGCTGTCCTTATAATCACAGTTCCATAGATATTAATTGTTGTCCTTCTAGCAATAATCACTGTTCCTTAATTATACCGATCTCTATTTTTGACATGGGATCGCCGCCTTTAAAATGTATATGGAATCACTGCCTTTAATGATTAGAAAATTGTGATGTCTTATGAATAAGACAACTTTCTGTCGACTGAGGCAAGTTAATGTTACTGCTTAGGCAGGGGAATTACAGAGCTTCAGCTACAGTGATATTGTAACCCCCAGTATGACTGAATTCAGCCATTTCAGAAATGCCATGCTCACAATCTCAGTGTTGCCATAGGGCCTGAGAATCATCTCACTGTGGTTAATATTATTGAGAACGGCTTTTGCCCTAATGAAGAAGGGCAGTTGGGACTGGACCTGCCGTTTCAACCTTCATGTGATGACTACTTGTAATTCCTATGACAGTACCACGCTCCATGACTGAATTGACTGTAGACATTGAAAATTGTCCACAGCCCGCTAGTGACATTTTCTCTAATTATTTCTCTAAATTAATTAAATAAATTTATTATTTAATTAAAATAACATCATTCTATCAAATCATTTTCAAAATTCAATTTTTCCTTGCTCATCATGATTAAATAATTTATAATTAGTTAATTATCTTAATTTCTCCTAAACATCAATTAAATGATTTTTATTACTATATAATTAATTATTTCTCACATCGTAATAATTAATAATCTTTGTTATGCGATATCGCTGCAATCACCAGTGTATGCAGTGATGTTGATGCTTCTCAATGCTTCTTGTTTTGAGCGTTGGATGTGAGTGCTGTGACCTAGTGCAGTGTGTGGGCTCGGGAGGTTGGAGCTCGGCTCAAGATGCGAAGCAATGTCTGCAGTTGAACTGCTCAGCCTAGCTCGGGATGTTTGCTGAGGTGTTCCAAGCAGATGT
The DNA here is from genome assembly GCA_018584345.1 of Thuja plicata. Classification (NCBI taxonomy): domain Eukaryota; kingdom Viridiplantae; phylum Streptophyta; class Pinopsida; order Cupressales; family Cupressaceae; genus Thuja; species Thuja plicata. The sequence continues at coordinate 1,287,752 of MU227687.1, read as the reverse complement.
TGTAGCGCTGAACGAGTTGAAGGAGTTGAAATGTCTCTGGCTCAGTCTGTGCTGTCGGAGAATGCGTCCAATGCATGCAGAGTAGATCGATGTATTTGCATTCGAACTGTGTTTGCAAGTGAACACAACGCTTACCAATGTCCGTGCTGTAGCAGGAACTCGGTGCTTGAGAGGATGTGTGCTGACCGCGTTGAAGAGTCGACTTGGATGATGGGAACCTGCGTTGGTGTGTCGGATTGGGAGGCCGATGTCGATTGGCAGCGAGGAGGTTCCGATGTCTGCAGGGTGACGAGCAGATCTAGATGAGCTTGAGCAATGCAAATGCCTCCTGGGTACGTTCCAATGTCTTCTCAATGCAATGTCACTGCAGGTTGTTTTTACCAATGTCTACACATATAGCTTATGTGGGATGTCGAGCGATGTCGGATGTTTCCTTGGAAGTTTGTGGTTTTAATGCTCGATGTCGGTGATTGCGATCAGTAGCACATCTCAATGTCTATACTGCGTTTGAATGAGCTAAGAGGAGAGTGAGTTGTTGAATGTGCTGGCTGCTTCTCGAGCATTATAAATTCATCGGTAATCATACTTGGCTACGTCAAGGGAACCCCCGAGAGAAGCAAGAGAAGAGTGAATTAACCTCGAGGGTTATACGAGACTCATTATCACATTGATCGAGAACCACAAGCACGAGGGGTGATAAATGTGTCTGGAGAATGGGAAAGAAATATTGGAACAGGTTGCACAAACTCCACTCCAGGCTGATATATGTTGGCATAGACTTTCTTGGCCTTACACATCCTTCTTGGGTGTATTGAAGTTGATTGCTGGACACAATCATCTCCTTCAAAGACACTAGAGTGTTGCAAAATTCATAATTCTTTATGTGATAGTAGCTGAGGTGTCCGGTAAAGTCCTACACACTGAGAGTGGGGGATGTGTGTATTGGAAGCATCACAGTAACATCCATTATTTGAACCAAAAGACGTGAGTAGAAATTGTTGGTCAGAACTATGGGGTTTCAGGATTGTTAACCATAATTTGTTGGAGCTAAACTTGAGCAAGTATCATAAATTATTTTCATACAAGAAACACATGTAATCTTCAAAGTTTGTGGAGAACCCTAGACTCCCATGTTTTTTCGACAAGTTTATTAATACAATGTCAAGACTGAGATTCAATGCGCAGAGTAGTATTGATGCATAATGGGGACGTAAATATAGTTTAAATATCTTCAAGATATGATTGTGGAGTGTACAGTTTTGAAATGAATATAGTTGTGCAAATGTTATGAAATCGATGAGTATTGAGAATGTGATCTGAATATCATTTCAGTAGTAATTAGTATGAAGGATTATGACGAAATTGATGCTACCAACTTGAGGCTTGTGATTCTAGTCCTTATCGATGCTCTATGAATATTGCCTGATCACTCCTATCGTGTCACTCCCGTAGTTATGAGAACTATCAAATAAAAGATGAGTATCTCTTATCCTTGAATAATGTTCATGAATATTTTTGAGTCATTAATTCATGCTATAAACATTGGGATAGTAAATCTTGCATGCTTATATCATTAGTATTTCACTTCGGGATAGTTTAGTTTTATGAACTATTTGTGATTTCTCTCTAAAATGCTTTCAGGACAGATCAAGAAGCATAAGAGATTGCATTCAAGGGAGAAAGAACTTGATGCTTGTTGTCATGGGAATGAGTTGATGGCTGAAAATATTTTTGAAGAGGAAATAACATTCACAGGTAGTTTGACACATAAATCAGAAACAACCTTGAACACGGAGGTTAGGAGGTTGACACATGTACTTGGAGCTTCAAAAGGGAGCCACATTATCATGAATGTCTGGTGTTGCCAAGCCTGGGGATAAATCCGCAGTTTATTAATTCACTCATGTTAGTATGAAAATAAACAAGTACATTTGTGTACAGGAAACTGCTCCTGTGAACAATGTTGTGATCACTGAACAAATAATCATGTGCCAGATAATAAGTCTCTTGAAACAAGGCATCTTCAATGATTGGAGTATGTGAGTAGGGTATGCTTCTGTGACAGAGAGAGTAGCTAGAGGATCTGCATCAGTAGAAATGAGAGGATCTTGATTCAGAGGGAGTAGACCAAGTTAAGATGGTTCTCTAGTGATCAGGAAATTGTAGCACAAAACTATGATTCATGGGATGGAGTCCCATGTGTGTAGACTGAAATGCTTTTATGCGGTCACCTAGGTCATGACATTTGTGATAGCTTGGGGTTCACCAAAAGTGATCCAAACTATATTAGAGATATGGTGCATAGGAATGCTTTTCAGTCAAGATACATTATCACTGAAGAACAAACGACCAATATTCTCACCAATCCTCCTGCCAAAGTGAAGTTTGTGCATTGTTTGAGACAAGCTTGAAGTTGTGGAGAACGAAGCTCGTGCTAAGAGGGAGTCTCAACATCAGTGATGTCTTGAGATGTACCTTAATACATTCTTCTCTGTGAGAGAAAAGGTTGTGGTACAATTCCTTGTTAATGAATTCTTCTCTGTGAGGGAGAAGTTTGAGGTGTAATCCCTTGTAGCATTCTTTTCTGTGAGGTAATATCAGAATCCGTGATACAACTGTTTGGACAATCCTTGGATCCCACTATCATTCACTGTGACAACTAGAGTTGTATAAAGCCTTTAGTGAATCCAGTACTCCATGACAGATCAAAGCATATTGAAATTCCCTATCATTATGTTAGAGACATGGTTAGATATATTAGTACAGGTTAACAAATAGCAAACATTCTTACCAAGCCTCTCACCAAAACAAAGGTGGAATACTTCAGAGGTAAGCTTGATATGGTAGAAATGAAATTGTATCTGAGATTAATTTGTTGTACTAATATATTCTAAAAGATGGTTAATGTGTAAACTCTTTTATTGTCATGTGTGAGATTTCATGACTTCATGGCCCCCTGTGTACATCATGAAGAAGTGACGACTTCTAAATGATTATCACTTGTACTTCTGGCAGTTATTGCAAGGTGACGATCTTACAATAAATTGATCTTCTATCATGATGGATATCATATGGTTGATATCTAAGTAGATCATGATAGATCATATCTTGTAAATCAATATCAACTGAGAGATAGATATTGTCATATAGATATCTCAAGGTTGTATTGTATTGATATACCATGGTGAATTAACATCCGTAAACAAACCATGTATATAATGTTCCTATGGTAGGTATCGCACTGCGTGATACTTGTGCACATACCTTATGGACATCGTGAGTACTTGATGAATATCATGAGACTTGATATTCGTAGGCCATTACTCTGAGTACTTGGTGAATATCATGAGACTTGATATTCATAGGCCATTACTCCTAATATCATGAGATGATATCATTATGGTTGATATTCGTGGACATACCATACTCCTGATGATATCGTGAGATAACATCTGTTATGGTGGATGCCATTTTGATATCTATGTAGACCATAACTTCGGATATTACATAGAGGTAATATTCTTTCTTTACGATACAATAGTACACTGTATTGTTTATCTGGATAGAAATCATCCTCCCTGGCTAAGAGGGAGTGTTAATGATTGTAGCTTCAATCGGATGATTCCAATCGATGAGATCAAATGTTGAATGACCTATAAACATTTAATATCTATTCTTCTCTATTATTATCATGAAGCATTATTAATATAATGACAATTATTGAGATGACATATATATATATATATAATATATATCTTATATACATATATATTTATTTATAAGTATTGTCATATATATATTTATAAATTGTTGATAATATAAAGATTTCATATGTTATATCGACTGTAATGTCGATTATGGAAATCGACTTAATAATCAATGAGATGGATGAAATGCAAGTAATAGAAATTGGCATAGTCTATAACGTTATCGACAGTGATGACCACAGTGGTTATCACAGCCAATAACCTTCGGCCACCACACAATGTTGATATCAACATAATGGATGTCGATACCTAAATCAACTGTCGCTGTTTATATAATATGCGCGGACCATTATCAATATCTTGCATCATTATTATTAAGTTGTTATTTGATCATTATCGAATCAGTCAATGATATATATTAATGATAACAAATAGTTAACAAGAGACATGATGTAGAGACATGAACATAGTTCATGTAGAGGCATGTCCCTACGGGATACATGTCTCTTTACATTATATATACTCATTGAATGTGTAACTTGGAAGGTACAGAAATCTACAAGTATTATTACAAGTTACAGCAGAGATATATATACCATATTATCTCAAGTGAAAGGCATTACATTATATATCTAGGAAACATAACTAAAATTAAAATCTGATCAAAATTTTGACATAGCTAACTATGTCTTCTATAATAAAATAATTCTTAAATTTATTTAATTCACTTTTCTAAATATTTTTCTTCTAAATTTTTTTATCCTCTGATGCACTCAATCAAATAATTTTTGATTATTTAATGCTAATTATATTTCCACTTCCATCTCTCATTTAACACTCACTCTGAGTTTAACCAATCAATCAGTTATGTCTAATTACATCATTCAATCAGTTACACCCTAATTATAGCATCTCTTGGAATCTCATCCGTTGATCTTTAACCTTTCTCATCAAGTCTCCACCGTTGATCAATATAGATATTCTACAAAAGAACTTTCAATCATTAATCATTTCTAACCACAGTCTTTGAGCTTTTGTGTGACCATGCTGCAAAAAATAGTGCTACATTGAATTCTTAGGGAATCATTACTGTAATACAAAAAAGCTTCAAAAGGCAATGGAGATAATCAAGGTCTTTATATGAAGGTATATGGATGAGCCCAAAACTGAGTCCATAGAATTCCTTAAGTGTACTCTATCACTCTGAAACACTCTCCTAAGAAAAAATAAAAAAGCTCCAAACTAATTCCCTGTTCATTGCCACACAACAATCATGTATATGAGAACACAAATCTCACTACATCTACTACAGATCCCAATACTTGAGTTACTAGGTTCAATTTACCCCATACATCCCCGATTCAAACACAAACAACATATTTATAGACATCCATTTCTTTTGTAAGCTAAAATGATTGTCGAGGAAGAGAAGGAAGCTATTTTGTTTTGAAATTTGCAATGCCAAAGGATGCAGTTTTCCATTTTTAACTGCTAGACCAAGATTGCTTTTGTGAATTTGCATTTGCCGCTTGTGCATACTGGCAAATATGCCATATAGTAAAAAAGGTACGTCTTTAACTGCCTTCCTGTCAACTGAAGCATTAACATCGGTGTCCCATTCCACTCTGCACACACTTTAGCATAAAAGAAACTGTTCCTGTCCATAATTGTGCCAAAGAATACAAAAATGACCCGGTTTCAGATGGGTTACTAAACTTAGAGGTATCACATTTCCACAGTTTTGAGAATAAGCTCTACATATTTTCCATATTTAGTTCAGCTCTCATGCACATGTACGACAAAACATTCAATCCTTTTACTGTTACAAATAGCTGTGGTCTGATCCACGTGTACAATAAAATGCACAAATTGGCTTTCCAAGCCCTGCAGTCATGCACAACAATTGCACGCTACACAGTTCATTCACAAAACATTCATATAATTATGAATCCACATTCAAATACATTTTAAAAATTGCGCACTGCAGTGCAAGATATAATTTAATATTCATAGATTCTGCAAGCTTAACATATATTCCGGCGACTGTGCACTCCTTTCCGGAGGTGTTAACATATTCAAAAAGAGTACATACACTGTCTCAAAAGTTCCTTTTCATATCACAAATTTTCATAATCATTTTTAAATGCATGGTTTGCTTCATAGAGTTTGTATCAGTGCGAACCATTATTTAGTGCTCACATTTCATACTTGATACATGTATTTGTGATATTATGACAGATTGCAGACAATATTCACGAAGTCATTTTCAAGCTACGACATATAAACATGGTGCACTTTTACTTCATGGGTTGTGTCATCCAACTATTTTTCTGCACTCTTACTTCATGGGTTGTGTTACCCACCTACTTGCTGTTTTCTTTCTTTTAAAATCCACATTTTTTCCTTTAATTGTGACATTACTTGCTGCACAATTTTCCATGGCCTATCTTACCTCTTCCCTGTGTGACATGTGGCATTTCTTCTACTCTTGTCACTCCACTTGTCAACAGGTAGCATTCTTTGAATTTATAAATTTTATAGGATTTTGGGCTTATTTCAAAAGTTTATTTATATTTCAATAACTAGAACACCACATGACTGACCACATACTTCACACGCAAGCTCATTTCCAAGGCCACATGGCATAATATTAATCAGTAAGACATCAAGACTAAGAGATATAACATGCTAAATATTAGTCTGCATATATATATATATATATATATATATGAATATCAAATAACCACATTGATGGACTCTTAACAAGCTGGGGCTAGGTGCTAACTATAACAGGTTTCACATAACGCTTAGTTCCTCTTTGTTGTCTGAGATTCTAAACGGAAAAGTGTTTCTACACATGAGATCAATCCTTATAATTTTGGCTTTATTCAACCTTTTATTCACATTAAATACATGGAAGATAGTATATATATCCATAGCACTATTAGATGACATCATATCAAATACACAGTGTAGACAAGTTAGATTTCAGGAATCATTATTGACCACATAACATTTCAATATGCTGTTTCTGCAAACGATAACCAATATTACATTGCAGTAGTCATAATATTTTAATGGTTCAACCGTTCAACACAAAGAACATAAATTGCACATGTTACCAAATTAACATTCAAGCTTAGCTCTTATCAAAACACAAGTGAGGATTAAAAAGTTCAACATGTGGGTGGGCCTTACAACATCCTTGTATGCACCTTAATTTCTCACTCTACCATGTTTATACATCATAGTAATGTTACCCTGCATATAATTTCTGTCGAATCCTTTGTTTTTGACAAGAAAGTAGATAAGCTTGGTGCTAAAATATGTGGACATTACATAATTACGGAAAGAAAAACTTGCTTTGAGTGTCAGAAGCATACAGTCTTATTGGATAAAATATCTGTATAAACAACCCACAAAGGGTTTTAGGCCAAACAAACTATGATTTGATGGTGGTGCCTTGTCCAACATAATCATTTTATGGCATTTCTGTCTAGACAAACCTGATTAGGGCATTCGATTTGTAGATTCATTCCAAACTGTTTGAAATGAATATAAAATGTTTATACAGCTACACCAGTAATTTGTGCCAACTAGTCACTTTGGTTTTATTGCATGTCAGATTATGCTGTCTACCATTTTGAAGGAGACAAGTTTAGCAAGTTGACTCAATCAGGGCAAAAATGTTACTTAAACTAGTGTTCTTCATCTAATAGATAATTGTGCTACTCCTGATTAGGAACTCAGTTAAGGATGAAAGATTTGCATTTACCACTTGTATTATGCTTCCTCTTTCTTGGTTGTAAATTAGTTCTCTTTGTTAATTTTTTCCTGATAAGATAAGGTGACCGTACAATGCATCTTCTTACAATTCATAAATATACGTGATGAACTGTGCATATTACGTGGTACTTGAAATGATTTTCTTTACGACATTTTTAATTTCGCTTTATGATAAGATTATTTTTAGTTTTCAATTTCACTTTCTTTGAGATATTTTTCAACATAATTACATGGCATTTGTGGACTGAAAATTTGGAGCTTATTCCTTTGCATCTTTATTTGCTTTCATTGTTACTTTGTTTGTATACATATAGACCTATGTTGCATGGGTACTTGTACCCATACTCCTGGTACGCGTACCAGGTACTCAGTGGGTACTCGGTGGAGAGCATCATAGCTAAGGACCTTGATTAAGATTTCTGATTTTTGTTTGCGTATCAGCTTGCTGTTTACCAAGCTTAATTCATATGTAATCAGTTTAAAACTTTGATACAATACTGATTAACAGTAAACTTTATCATTGTTCAAGCAAGAATTTTAACATTTGCAATATGTCATTGTTATATGATTTATAATCTTCTTGTTCATGTTTAAAGTTTGCCTTCTCTGTTATGCATCTAAACATTTAGCATATATTATTATTACAAACACATTGCAAATCTGAAACTGAAAACAATACATTACATCAGCAAACTTTATCACTGTTCTTGTTTGGAAAACTCATTGTTATGACTCATATTTTCAGATTTTCTATAAAATATTAATTATATCAAGAAAAAGTTTTGACATATCCAAGTACCCCCGTCCCCTATTTAAAAAAATAGTCGTACCCGTACCCGTACCCAAAGTACCCCCATCCCCGTGCAACCTTGATATAGACACTATGGTATGATGTGGTACTAGAGAAATGATTTACTTTATGATATTTTAACTTCTACTTTCTGAGATTATTCCTTTTCTACATCTCTTTTGTAATTAATTTTCATAAGGGTATGTTAAATTTGTGCACAAAATGTTTGCTTGTTTATGTATGCGTGCATGTGCATACATACATATATACTCCCATACAAATAAACATACACGCGCATATATACATACATACATAAACACACACACATATATGCATATGTATGGATGTACACATGTAGGTATGTGTGTGTGTATGCATGTATACAAATAAACATACAACAAAAACATCAAAGTGTGGGAGAGTGTCCAAGGGGTTGAGTTTAATTGGTTAAAACATTGGGTTTCCATTGCAAAGATCCAAATTCAATTCCCCATAGGAACATCTAAAGTGGAATTCTAAGTTGTGACTCTTGGTCTTCCATAGTTGGTGAGGTGGTTTCTAATTAAAAGTGGATTTCTAAGTAGTGACTCTTGGTCTTCCATAGGTGTTTTCTAGTGTGTTTTATTGTAAAGAGCTTGTATTGGTCTCATGTTGATGCTCAAATGAGCAAGATATTTGTATTGGTCTCATGTTGAAGGTTTTGCAAATGGGGTTGCAAGTAGAGTGGGTTTAACCATGGAGGAAATTCTGTAGTTAAGCGCGCTCAAGCTGGAGTAGTACTGGGATGGGTGACCTCCCGGGAAGTCTCGGTGCTTCACCTCTGTGAGCATCCCCTAGATGCAATGATTGCGAAGTGTTCCATTCATTCTCATGAGGATGGGTTCTTGTGAACCACTACTCATGAAACATGGGTCAATGAGTTTGACTCAAAAAACTACACAGTTGAATCCTGATAGCAATATCACAAATTGACTTGCTGTGGAAAATATCTCCTACTTATCACTTGATGAGCTTAAGGGGGAAGGTTTTGCAAATGGGGTTGCAAGCAGAGTGGGTTTAACCATGGAGGAAACTCCGTAGTTAAGCGTGCTAAAGATGGAGTAGTATTGGGATGGGTGACCTCCCAGGAAGTCCCAGTGCTTCCCCTTTGAGAGCATCAACTAGATGCAATGAGTGCCAAGTGTTCCATTCATTCTCATGAGAGATGGGTTCTTGTGGACCACTACTCATGAAACATAGGTCAATGAGTTTGACTCAAAAAATTACACAGTTGAATCCTGATAGCAATATCACAATTTGACTTGCTGTGGAAAATATCTCCTACTTATCACTTGATAAGCTTAAGGGGCTTTCTAATGAATAGTTCATAAGGCACAACACTAGTTGAAGGTTTTGCAAATGGGGTTGCAAGCAGAGTGGGTTTAACCGTGGACGAAACTCCGTAGTTAAGCGCGCTCAAGTTGGAGTAGTACTGGGATGGGTGACCTCCTGAGAAGTCTCGGTCCTTCACCTCTGTGAGCATCACCTAGATGCAATGAGTGCTAAGTGTTCCATTCATTCTCATGAGAGATGGGTTCTTGTGATCCACTACTCATGAAATTTGGGTCAATGAGTTTGACTCAAAAGACTACATTGTTGAATCCTGATAGCAATATCACAAGATATTTGTAATCGAGATGCAATTTAAAAAAAATCTTGGAGAGTTGTGTCTTAATAAAAAGTACTAGGAAAATATAAATAGGATAGATTCTTCAAATTTCTAATTGAGTATCACCCTAACAAATTCACCAATCTTCAACCCTTGACACACTCAAGCCAACATGCTGCATCAATTGCAAATGCAATGCTCTTGCTAAATTATAACTTGAAAAAAACACATATGAATTGTCTAATCCTAACCATATTTTAATGTAAACAACATAAGCAAGAACATCCATGAATATTCACAAAGAAACCATGTCACAATGTTTACCTTGGAGAATCCTAAACAGGGAGAAAACCTTTGCAAAAGAATCGACTAACATATTGAAATCATGAATATAAAATCGAGATTATTAAGCCATGAATACTCAAAGATATGACATAATATTTGTAGAACTTTATGATTGATTCATTCAAGGTAGAATCTACATTCATCTACATTGGCTTATAAAGTCATTTAATTCCATACAAAACAACCCAACCTCTTTCCTTTCTAATGGGAAAGTAACTCCCAAATAACTACTACCATTGTTCAATGCTAACAAAAGTTAACACTAATGATTATTTATTATTCTCTAAATTAAACTATAAATAATTTCAATATTCTCCCCATTAATGACAAAACATTGCATGAATTGAGCACAACAATTCATTTGGAAATCAACTGAAGTGTCTCCATGAAATATCCTCTATTACCCGATACACCAATTCCAAACATATTAGTGGACTATGAATCAAAACATACCCAAGTAACCCAACTATTCACAACTACACCACTCTTGTGAATTGAGACATACTAAACTATCCACAACAACACTACTTTGCATATGAATCAAGACATACTCAACTATCCACAATGCAACACTCCATTTATGAATTGAGAGATGCTCAACTACTTACAAAACCACCAATCCTTTTGTGGAGCGTAACATACAGAACTATACATAGTTATAAATCTTCAAGTCAATGGATCAAGACATACTCAAGTATCCATAGATACAACGTGCTTTTTGTGGATTGAGATACATTGAACTAGCCACATGAACAAAAAACAACCAAGCACTCCTTGCTCCCAGATGGGACACAAATGAAGAACCAATGCCTCCCATGCAATGCATGTCTTTAAGTGAGGAGCATGCTTGTGATGAGAAGATTCCTACAACCTCCTCTACTCGCCAAACTCCTTTTTGATTTGCTTAGACCTTAACAAAGATATTCCTACTAGGTTTCTTTGTCTTCAAATTGCTGTCAATGAGGTCCTTGACATACTGAATGCAATTCACTAGGATATGTCCTCTTTGATTACAATAGAAGCATTTGACAACTTTATTCTTCTTTACTAAAATGGTAGACTTCTTGACAACTAGAGCAGTTTCTTCATTAACGAATTGATTTTTCTTAGGGTCGATTTTCTTCATCAATCAAGGAAGGAATCATAGGTTCCAACTTGGATTGAATTTATTTAATGTGAATACAACATTATCAAAACTTGAAGCCATACTAAATAAAATTGCTTTAGCATCATCTTCAATCTTAGAATCAATATTAGAAAGTTTATTGGGATGAGATTGAAACACACTAATGTGCTAAACAATACAATTGCTTCCATTCATTGTTAGGCCAATTTTTTTTGATTTATTGTCATTTTATAACTTAAAGTTTGAGAGCCAAATAATGTACTGATATGGAATGAATTTGAAATTTTCCAGCTGAGACAGACTATTTTTAGCAACGAGTGAGTCATCTCATGTATATCCTTTTGCATGGTTTCATCCTCAATCCTGTATATAAGGAGATGAACCTCTTTGTAATTGGTATCCTGTTAATTAATAGAATATGAATTTGTGTTCTATAAATTTTTACAATAATATTGTAACTGGAAACACAGCAAAGCCACAAATGCAGATGAGGCCACAATATAGACAAATAAATATTGGAAAGCAACAATACTGATTATTTTGCTCTCAAACTTTTTGTCATAAAATGACAATCAATCATTTTTTTTTTGTAATGAGTTTTGAATCCTCCAGCTGAGACAGGCCCTCCCAAATTTTTGGAATGAATTATTTTAGTTTCCAATTCGGAGTTTCCTTGCGGTGGTTGGCATTAATGGTAATTAAATAATCTTCTTCTACTTGGACTTTCTTAAACTCCAGCCATCTACATAATTATATTGCTATCTAGGCCGCCTGAAACTTGGCCTCGTTGTTCATTCCTACTGGCAATTTCACAGTTTTGACTGCCAAAATCTGACCTTCTTGATCTCTTAAGATACAACCAGCACTCTAGAGTCCCGAGTTTCCATTTTGTCCTGTCAAAAGTTCACCTTTACCCAATCCACCTCAGGAGAACCCCATCGAACATCCACACTGAAACTCAAGGTAGGATCAACCCAAGAAACCCCATAAATGGGGAGATCTTCTCTAATCTATAATTCATTTATTTTTTTTGTGAATTTTTTTTTTCAGCTCACTCATTATTCCTGTTTGAATTGCTTTTTTGCTACAACCTTAATAACTTAAAATATAATTGTAATTTCCTCAAATTGCATTTAAATTTATAACTTTATTGTTCTTCACATAATAGCAATTTATTTTTATTTTCAGATATTTTATCTCATTAATTGTTTTTATCTAATGTTCATTTTCGTAAGTACAGCTTTTTTTTCAAGTTGGTCTCATTGTTTCTGTTGGCTTGTGCTTCTTGTTGTCTCCTCATTTTCTACATCTCTCCTCCCTCCTTTTCTTTTTAAGAACGTAGTTCTGCAATCTAATTTATTCTTTTCTCTTCTTGATGATGGATCATAGTGTGATCCAAAACGTCAATTAAAAAATGCTATAAAGTTTACTATTAGAAGTTCTAGAATTATAATTTCATGGACTATGTAAATATATTATATCATATCTTTAATTTTTTTGCTAGCTTGCTCACATTTTTGACTGTATTGAGATAGGGAGTTCATTGGAGAGTTGTGCATTGGGTGTGGGGAGAGCTTTTAGTTGTTTGTGAAAGCTTTTGTTTGTAACAGCGTATGGGATGAGGATGATCAATGCCAATTTGGAGTAGTTAAGTGAGTGTGTCCCACATATTGGTGGAGTTATTTCTCACAAGGGGTTTCTCCACATTGTTTCGTGTCTCCATTGTTATGGTGCTGATCTTTGTTCTCTTGTTCTTAATTATATCTTTGATATCGTGCAAGTAATAGACAAGTTAGTTGCTTCTGTAATTCACTCTATGTACATTTCCACAAGTTCCATAAGTTGGCAACCAACGTAAGCAATATCCTTTGTAGTTTACACATCAGACATTGGTGGTTTCAAATGTTCCTCGGGTTCAGTTAGTCCACACACTTAGTGATAGATATATGGTGGTGTCTGCCTCTGCATGTTGCTACTATGAAATACCAAGTTGTTTAATGTCCTTTTAAATTAAAAGTTATATTTTTGTTGTACTTTTTATAATAAGTTTATTAATATATAAGAGTTTTCATTAAGGATAATTGATTAATAATTCAGCTAAGTTTGATAAAAACTTGTTGGTGATTTATGATTTTGACACTCAATTTCAATAAAATCATCTCATTCTCGTTTCTATTGTTTATGTTATCCTTTATTTGAGTCTACAATTTCTACATGGTATCAATGTCCATTATGCATCTCTGAGGCTATAGCTTGTTGTTGAGGTTGAAGTCAATGTTTGGAGTTGAGGCATCTGTTGATGGAGGCAAATAGCCAAATACTAATGTGTTGAACAGTATATGATCAATAGATTGGTTCTCTCTCTTAAAGCTTGCCTACCCCTTTGCTTTGAGATGACCAATGTTCACGTGATTAGAAAGCCTCTTGTCCAGAAACATGCCATAAAGATTGGAAAATGCATGTCAAGTCATTTATGGCGATTTATCTATTTATTCAGGTATGGTTTTCTCCCGACTTAGGAATGGGATGGATGATATGTTGAGACAAAGAGGGAGGGAACCCTGAACAAACAATCTCGTTAATGTTTATGCCACTGAAAAGGCAAGTAATCCAAATCACACTTTAGAAACTCAGCCTAAAGCTCCTCAATCGCTGTTTTGGTGCATAATTCTGCTGATTTCTGAATTTATATAAACACGAGCAATATCATAGTTGATAAAGCTCCAGTTCTTTTCTATAATTTAATGTCAATTGTATAAAGCCAAGAAAAATATAAAGCTATCTCCTGTTAAACGTGACTAGAATGTGTACGTACGGTTGTGGTTGAGCAAATCGTAATGCCCATCAGTGTGATGGAGGGTTTATTGAGCAATACAATCCCTTTTGGCATTTGGGGGATTCAAATATCAGTATATTTTGATTGAGGTTCTTGAGGATCTTTACTACAAGTATAAAGTATAAAGAGATAAAAAATGTGATTAGAAATGTAATATTGTCCAGTCAATCGAAAGGAAAGGTCCATTATATCGAATAATAGTTTGATTCAATTTTATGTAGCATATTATTGTAGTAATATTATATACGTTTAGTCAAACTTAGATTATATCTGGAAAACAGACTGAGTCCAGTGCCTATTACTGTGAATATATATTTCACATATGAAGTTATAACTGAATATTTTTTTCATTTATTTTGAATACAACATTCATTCTCTTTTTCTATTGGATACTGAAGCTGTATTAATCTTTTTGTCTTTTCAAACGTTAGCATTCTGATACTAGATAACTGAAAATGTCGAACAGTGTACTGATCATAGAAATGGAAAATTTGATGGAGAAGCAGCCACTAGTGTAGGCATCTTTGAGCTTGTGGACGGGTCACAGGTACTTATATGCTGTCTGTTCTCTGTGCTTTAGCTGTTGAAAAGTTCCCACCTGTAGACTTTGACTATGGAACTCTGGGGGTATCTGACTCCATAAAAGAGCATGGGCATGCTCAAACAATTTGGTATTCTCATAAATGTTCCATTTGATCTCAATTGATCAGATGTCATTATTTTTGTTAAACAGCATTGTCAAGGAAGTTATGCTAGTATTAAGTCAACTGGCTAATTTACTTTCTTTCATGCTGTCAATCCACTGAGATTGTTATAACTTATAACTACTGGTGCTTGTAGACATAAAGACCAACAATGGTTATAGTTAATTAAATTACTAGCTTAATTTTAGGTTTTGCTGGTATCAAGAATGAGTTGTAAAACTATTTGCCATTTTGGAAGAATATGTTTCAAGGGCAGAAAAAGAAGAACAGATATGCTAATGATTGGGTTCGTTTGTTTATTTCTGTTTTCCCTTCTTTTAGTTTAGCTCTTTTCTCTCTCCATAATGGGCATTTGCTAATTTTTTAAAAATTACTCTTATATTTAGCTGCACAAATCTTGGAAACACTTACATTATTTTTATATGCTAGTTTGTGTATCTTTTTTCTAAGAACATGTACATTTTATGGATATCACACACCTCAACCTAATTGAGTTTTACTTACAGCATGACCAAGCAACTTTAGTGTGGGGAAAGCATCGACAGCCTCCAATGGGAAGTGATGAGGTATGAATGAGAGTGTAATTTCTGATTACAACGTTTTTTTTTCATTTTGAGGATTACAAATACAGAAAGAGTAGTCGAGGTTTTACATGCATGAAAACTTTTTCCCTTTATTCCTTCTTGCATGTATTTGATTGGGAGGTAAGTGTATTTTGAAAGTGTTTCAAAAGGAGCATTTGTTGTCAAGAATTGATCTTTAAATTGTAAGAAACCTCAAAGAATAAGAGATAAGGATAGATTTAATTGGCAAGTATGTTTATTACTTTTGAAAATTTTGTAGTGGGCGACGTTTTTGGATTTTGAAGGAAGGCTAGTTGATCCAAAAGCTTTGAAGAAAAGGATATTCTATGGCGGCATTGAACATAACCTACGCCAGGAGGTTTGTATCCCCTAATTTGGCATGCTAATTGATCTTGTTTTACCTAGGTCTACCATACACTTAGCTCAATAGATTTTTCTTTGCTTAGAGTTTTCTTATTGTTATAATATTTCTTTCTTATTTCAGGTTTGGAAGTTCTTACTGGGTTATTATCAGTTTGATTCAACCTATGCAGAGCGAGAATATTTAGTTTCAACAAAAAGAGAAGAGTACCAAATACTGAAATCACAATGGCAGGTGAGAAATTAATGTGGAAAAATTGACTTCATCTTCAGGACAGTTGAAGAAAATGACCCATGCATTCCTATCTGTATTCTGCTCTTATATGCAGGCCTGATAAATATGCCTGGTTTTTTGCCTTATGACAAGCACTCCATCTAATCAAATCAGGCAAAATAGAACTTAATTTCTAATTTGCTCGACAGAATTTATAAAAGATAACTTATTGTTTCCCATCCCATAAATTTTTTGTGCAACAAGGAGTGGCAATATTTATTCTTAATTTATAGATGTCATTAGTATATTTGAAAACTTAGTATGAGATATCTGACCATGCAGCTATGCTCTCAGTGTAAATCAAACAGATTTTATGCCATGCAGAATCAAAGATAGCTACTTGGCCCTTTGCAGCACCTGTATCTACCTATTCATACTAGTAGATGGTTAGCTATATAATTTTATTCTGCGAGTTGTTATCTGTCCACCCAATTGATGCCCTTCAGATATTATACTTACTCCAATTTGCCTTCTAATCGTCTCAATTCTGAGCAAGGTCTTATGTTTTTTGTTTGAAACTCCATATTTGCTGTGAGAAACATAGCCTTTGTGTTATATACACAAGCCTTTATGGTTGGTTCATTAGATATTTTGGGGTTTTACTACTGTGTACATTTTAGAATCCATCTTTGACATACATCCCAGAACTATGGTCATCATCATGAGTTAGCTCAACTATGAGTTAGTTCAGACTCCTGCTATGAATGAGTATTCATTTCTGGATTGCATTGCACTGGTTTTCTGCTGCTCAACTATTTATATTTAATTATCAATAAATTAGTTAGTAGTCTCTAGAACATGCTTGCTTGGATAATGGAGCACATCCTTCTTGATACATGTTAACTTTCTTTGTTTCCTTGATAATTTCATGTGTATCAAATAACTTGCAACTCTTCCTTTCATTAGATTAGTTGCATTTTTAGGTCTCAATCCAGCTAGTATATAAACTTATCTTATAGGAACATGGCACTTTTCAGTTTTACAGTTTACCTATATATTATTTAGTTTCAAATCCCTTAGCATTAGACCTTGTACAAGTTCACAAGTAAAATGGACTTGCAAGGAAGTTAATGTGCATCAAATAACTTGCAACCCCGCCTTTCATTTTATTTGTTACATTTGTTAGGTCTCAATCCAGCTACCATATAAACTTGGCTTACAGAAATATGGCAAATTTCAGTTTTAGCTACATATTGCTTAGTTTTATACCCAATTTGCATTAGGCTTTATAGATTCTCACAACTAAAATGTACTTGCAAAGATAGAAAAATACTTGTGCTTAAACCGAGTAAGTGGGTTATCACAAGTCATCGGATCACTAGCTCCTTGTCTTTATATTTATATTTAATATTATTTTCAGGTCTCAATCCTGGTACCATATAAACTTGGCTTATAGAAACATGAGACTTTTCAATTTTACTAATGTTAGTGTCTATATGAGTCGCCTTGTATAAGTGTCTTTGACCCTTTGTTTTGATTTAAATCATTGCTCAATCCTCCCACTCCTTCAAGTTTGCGTCGGTCCGTTTTTAGTGTCCATATTTACTCCTTGGGATAGCTGCCACAACGCTTTAAATCTATTTTGAATGATCGGTTTTCCCTCGTCAAGTGTTCGTAGCTTTGAGTCGTCGTGAACCACTTTGAACCTGTTTGAACCTTGGTTCGAAGTAGTTCAAACCGGTTCAAACAAGTAATTTTTATCTAACGATTGTAATTGCAGGTTGGACCCTTTCATAAGTCATGATGCAGCCGTGAATCACTTTGAACCTCTTTGAACCTTGGTTTGAAGAAGTTCAAAGCAGTTCAAAGAAATTCATAATGCGCTGAAGGACTGGATTGGCGGCCGACATGACAAGTGATGTGACGTGTCAGATAAGTAATCACCGCAATGATGGCATGGTATGCCTCGGGAATATGGTAACCACGGACATGGTCTGAGTTGGTAGCGCAAATTGATGGAATAAATTCCTGACACGAGTGAAGTGATGGTATTAGACGGGAATAAATGATGATATGGACAGTTTTCGAAGAATATCAGCAGCAAAATGTCACATCATGACGAATACCCCACTCTAAAAATCATGTCTCAATTAATGTTCAAATATTTGCCGTACTTCGCGGGTATGTGAATCTCTTTAAAGCATATCATCCTGGTTTGCTCATTTTAAAAAAAAAGATTGCAAAGTTTTGGCTGTGGAAGATAGGAAGTTTTCTCTAAGGCATCGGATTACAGTTAAACGCCGAGAGCCTTTCCTTTATTCGTGCTTCTGCATGTTTGTTTGAGTTTGAAAGGCTGCAGAGTTTTGTGTTGTAACTGGGAGAAAGATGAAGTCTAGTATGCATTTCTTTGGTAATACTGTTAGTTTAGAATGTCGAGGTCCAGTAATTTCAGACACTGACTTAATGGGAGTCGAGGTAGACAAGATGGTTCATAGTTTCAAAGACCATGTGGAAATGGAGCATACCCTAGAGATTATGTCAAGCGGGCTGTTTCAAGCTGCTGCCTTTCCTCTTGCCATAATAAATCCCGAGCTGATTCAACAATGTATTAACCATTATGATGTAAGGTCCAAATGTATATTGAAAAATGATGGCCAAAAACTTCTGTCAATGACCAGAGAAACAATCATGTTAGTCTTCATGCTGCCCAATGAAGCCTTTACTAGTTTCAGCCCGACCCAATCTTTCGCTGAGTTTCAGGAACGACTTGAGAATAACCGCAACAATATCGCCTGTAAATGGACCGAGGCATTTTATAGAGGAGGTTCTAGGTTGCCCAAGCTGTCAACTAAAGATCATATGAAATCACATATCCTTGACTTAGTAGTCCTGTTGCACAGAGTAAAGGGGTCTACTCAAGTACTCCTCTTTGAAGATTGGATGTATCATTACATAGCAATCATTCTAGATGGGAAACAATACTTGGATTGGGCTGAGGTAATTTCCAGTTCAATGAGGGATCAACTCAAACAGACACAAATAACCAGGAAGGAGTTTTATATGTCCTCATATTTGCTATACTGCCTAGCATGTACCTAGGAACTCGCTGGGATTCCTCATGAACCATGGAGTGGAGAAATAAATATTTACGAATACTGCCCCTTGCTAAGAAGAGACAGAGTGCAGGAGAATTTCCATAGGGTTCATGATGTGTTCTTAGGGAAGCTATGCTACGACTTGGTCGGGACCCCAGGGTAGAGAATCTCCCCATATGCGCAGAAGCTAAGCCAAAGTTATGGTAGCTTTTACATTCTGTTCCCACGGTTCACGTATGTCAGAGTAAGAGGATTTGATGAAGAACCTCTCAAGTTGCCAAGGTTTGCCTTTGTTTGCTTTATCTTAGCAGAAATATGTAGGCAGTTATTCACGGTGATTAAAAACAATGTCCCGGAAGAAAAATGGGATTCTCTGTTTCCAGTCAAACTTGGGGCTTTAACTTGTAAGAGCATGATTGATGCCTCAGTGGTGGGGAGCGATCTATTGAATTTTAACATGCAATTTTATGGAGAAAAAAGAGGTTTTGACAGTAAAGGTTTTGCAAGGCAAACCCTAGGCCTGGGAATCAAATGAAATCAATTCCACTCATTGAAGATTTGTGGGAAGATTGTAATGATGAAAAAGAGATAGAAAAAGGGATCATTCTAGATTGTTAATACCTCAAATCAAAACTTTACAGTTGAAATTTAACACTGAAGGCTTAGATGAAGACAATTCTGAGATTGTTGAACCTGCTTATGAAAGTTTAGATAAAGTAATTCTGCCAGAGATCGATTGGACTAGAGAAGAAGAAGATGACATAAAATTGAGGGCCAGGTCTATCTTAAAGTTTACGGATGACTGATTGGAAGTGAAGAGACAAAGAAGAAAAAGGTAACACCATTTAAAAGAATTGATATAAATCCTGTCCCAGTTCGATTATCACCCAATACCTCTAATGTCTCCCTTTTGATTAATGATGCAGGTGGTATTCCTTTGTCTAAGAAGAAGGCGGCTACAAGTGAACATCCCACTGCACCTCAGACGAGGTCAAGAACTAGATCACAGGCCCGTACCCAAATGGCTTCACAAGATTCGAGCTTCCTAGATATTGAGACAAATGATGAAGATATCTCTCTCACGCCAGAAGAGCAGAAGAAAGACCAGGGATTGTCTTGGGGTAAAAAGGATGCTCAACAAGAACATGCGACGCTTGCTAAGACAGTGGATAACAAATTAATTTCTGGTTCCGTTCCCCCTTGGTTGTCTGATTCAGTAAACAAAAAGCGCAGCTTGAAGCTAGTTTCCCTGCCTGTTAAAGATATAGTTACTAAGTATGCATTCGTACTCCAAAGGCCAAAAGAGTAAAAAATAATGCAAGGCTGAGCACAGACCTTGTCACGGGAAAGGTAACCGCGGAGATCGCGACATATAAACAGAAGGAAGGAATTCAAGAGCTTGAGGCACAGGATTTTGAAGTCACAAAAATGGAGTTGGGAGTTTTGAACCGTGACACGAGAGATCATCTGTTTAAGTTCTCAATTGATCATATGCTAACCCAATCCTAAAAAGACGGTCAAGACAAGAGAGAACTTAAGCAACTGTTAATAACCATGGCCGAGTTCCTCAGCTCTCTGAGCAATGCGGGGGCATTACCTTTGGCTCAAGCTCCACAGTCTTTTGATCCTAATTCTTTAGATAGCAAGCAGTTACTAAATCAAATGCAATAGGTTAGGGCTTTGACAGAAGCAATGTATAACTGGATCGATGGTATCATAAAAGAAGGAAGCAAATTCATGCAGGAATTCGTCGTTACGTATATAGAAGGAGAAGCACTACTCGACGAAATCCAAACTTTGATACCAGTATAGGAATTGGATGAGGCTAAATGTGGAGCTGTTGTATCTCAGGTTCAGTAGGTGGAAGAATATGGGGTAGCAAAGTTTTTATCAAAGAACCCGATGAAGTCAGTAGATCCATGTATGTTATTCATACTAAAGAAAAATATGGGATTGAAAGGCTCGCTGTTTAAAATTGCAATCCTGAGTCTGCAGGCCATAGGGAAGGAAGTAAAAGAAATGCATGAGGACGCACTGAAGGACATCAAGGTAGTGAATCCATCGGGCATTCTTTAGCTTGATGAGGGGACCCTAGATTCAGACACTATGATAAAGAGTTTCGAAGCTGCCATGTATGCCATCAAAGAGAGTGAAGATTAGATAGCCCAAGATTTCACTAAAGTTGCGAATGTGGAATCGATGTTGTACCTAAACAGAGGGCAACTGCCTAAGCAAGTGGAGACAATCAAGGAGCTCAAATGGGAGGACACCTGCCAAGCGAAGTTCTCAGGGTTGAAGAGCTTGCACTCTCATCCGACGCAGGAATTGGTGAGCACTTTCAGGAGTTGGAAGTTAGTGAAAGACGCCACATCGGAGAACAAATGATTGAGGAAACAAAGTGGTTGTTTGTTGTTTAGTTATTTTGATAGGGGACAATTGTCTTAGACTTGTTGCTATGTTTAGTTACTGGTTCATAATTGTTTTTCTTTGCCGGCAATCCGAGAGGTTGAGTTTTCAGGGAGGCCTCCCGGATTGTAAAACTATTTATGCCGGAGCATAAGACTTTTTAAGGGTTAGAACTTTTAGATTAGATAGTTTTAGCTTTCAGTACTGAGAGGTTTTAGATTTTCTTTTTGAAGAATTAAGTGGAAAGGAATAGTGATCCGAATATCTATTTTGGACTTTGATCTTTACAGTTACATATATTAATGCAAGGTTCTATTTTAAATCTTTGAGTTTAAACTTTTGGTGTATTGATTACTTTGTGGATTGATATGTCATTGTTTCTGCGTTACTTATTATCTGTGTCGTGATCATAAATATTTTCATATGATTCATGCTATGTTTAAAAATGAGCAATTAATCTTAGAAAGTTGGAAGAACTATGTTTTCTTTGAACTTTTTCTGATCTTGTATGTGATTTCTGAAGTTACCTCTTTACCAAGGAGTATATGAGAGATCCTTGAGTACGTTCGGGTTAAAAGTACATATATGTGTAGTTTATTCATAAATTCCTTGAATATTTATGAGAGGGAGTTGTACCTTGTAAAATTCAGAGCGAAGCAATTACTATATGCTTACCCAACTGTTGTGAATGGTTTGTCTTTAAAAGGTGGTGTAGGGTCAATTAGATATCATTTAGTGTGAAGACAAATCTGTTCGCCAACAACTAACATATAATTTAGTTTTTGCATTGGATCTTGTAGAAGCTCAAACTAAAATGTACTTGCAAGGATTAAAAAATACTTCTGTTTAACCCCAGTAAGTGGGTTATCACAAATCATTGTATTAGTAATTCGTTGTCATTATATTCATATTTTATATTATTTTTTATTCTCATACATTAAATGTGCAACCTTCTGTATTTTATACTGTGGTTCTCCAAGTTTTGGCAAGAGGGGATGTGGCCGTGGGGTTCCAGGAGTGGCAATTTTTTTTTTGTATTTTGCGTACAATGGGAGGACTGCTATTACAACAATTTAAAATAAAAATATATAATGATAAACCAATGTTGCATCGACACTAGGGGACGTCGGGATGAGTTTCCGGGATGGGGGGACCAAGGGCCTCAATTTCAGGACGTTGGGGGATGGCAGCGGGGGGAGGGGGGGTAGGGGTGCAGTATACTTTACATATAGAACTTCAAATGCTAGTTATGAAATGATGTTTCAGTATAACATACCAAATTGAAATACTTGAACATAGCAAAATTGCAGTACGAACCAGAACCATTGAACATTCAATATAGTAACATAGTACATACCCAATAGTAACATTCAAAAATCAAAATTCAAATAGAAATTCAAATTATCAGCAAATAGGATTTATATTAGTTCTATCAAATATCATAAAGATGATTACAATGAGTAGCATGATTTGAATCATGATCAATCATCAATATCAAAACGTGTACAAAATCATGTCACAATCTAGTGAAAGGAGGCCTCTAATCATCCCCCAAGCCAAAGTCCTCATCACTGGAACTACTGGACTCCTCATGCTCAAGTTTTGCCAAAGGAACACTAACAAGCCCTACATCTGTTTCTGTTGGAATCTTATCCTCATCAATCTGAGTTGGATCCTCTGGCTCTACATCCCATCGTGTTGCTGGGCTCTCCTTGTACATGTGTGTCTTGTGATCTACGATACACAAGGCATTGTGTACAACAACTAGCTTCTCCTCTCTCTTAGAGGTAAGTCTGCTCCTCTTAATAGAGTGGATGAAGCTATAAGTAGACCAGTTCCTCTTTGTAGCTATGGAACTAGAAACCTGAGATAGCAATCAAATGGCTAGTGTGAGAAAAGTTGAAAACTCTTAAGTTCCCTTAAAAAGTTAAAAGTTAAAACAAACTACAAACTTTAGATAGTAATCGAATGAACATAGTGGTAATCTTTGACCTCTATAATCCATGACATTTCCACCACAAAATCGGATGCTTTTGTGCCATAGTTCTGATATCCATCTTTGCCACATCCGAGTAACCTATAACATAGCAAAATTCATCACGAACCAGAACCATTGAACATTCAACATAGTAACATAATGTCATAAACATATCCAACAGTAAAATAAAGAATATTGAATTACCAATTACCTGTAAGAGTGGCGAATTCCGTCCACTCAGAGCGAATCTCGCCAACAATATCAACATCATACATCTTCGCAATGCATCCGAAGAACCCTGTCTTCACCTCATCATCCTAAAGTGGTGTAACTCTACCAAGCCTAGCCAAGTACCACTTAGGATTCAATGCATAGGCAGCCGTGTGCAAAGGAGTGCTCAACTTCTCCCATCTGCTGTGAATGATTGGCTGAATGTGCTCATTCTAGAATGCTAAAGTGGGGTCTCTCTCTCGCACAACAACCCTCATCTGGCCAAGCATAGAATCGACGCATTCATAAACCTCTCTAAGGGTAGGTGGATCCCCATCACCATATCTAATCATTTGGAAAACCAGACTAATGATGGAGACTGTGTATTTTGCATCACTCAAAAACTGATCACTCTTCACTGTCTCCTTCACCCTCTTCCCCTGCTTTGTCTTGGCCTCAGCCCTTCGATTCCTTCGATTCCATTTCTGTGTCATAACCATGAGTTGCAATGACTAAAGTGGGGTCCATCTCGCACAACAACCCTCATCTAACCAAGCATAGAATCGATGCACTCATAAACCTCTCCAAGGGTAGGTGCATCCCCATCACCATATCTGATCACCTGGAAAATCAGAGTAATGATCGTAATATGCTAAAGTGGGGTCCCTCTCTCGCACAACAACCCTCATCTGGCCAAGCATAGGATCGATGTACTCATAAACCTCTCCAAGGGTAGGTGCATCCCCATCATCGTATCTGATCACCTGGAAAACCAGAGTAATGATGGAGACTGTATTTTGCATCACTCCAACATTGATCACTCTTCACTGTCTCCTTCACCCTCTTCCCCTGCTCTGTCTTCGCCTTAGCCCACCGATTCTATTCCTATGTCATAACCATGAGTTGCAATGACTCTTGCAACTCAAGAATTCTCTCCAAGAGAATGTAATACGATGCATATCTAGTTTTAACTGGTTTCAAGAACTCCTTCGTGAAGCTCCTGAAGAGTGCATGTGAAGTGTGGTGGTTGCAAATAAACATTTGCACATTTGTCGCATCATTGACCACTCCTTTAATCTAGTCAATCTTCCCCATGTCCTTGAGTGCATTGTTCATGGCATTCACACAACATGGAGTCCACCAAATATGTCTATAGGCTGCCTCATCAAGCTCCCCCGCATCTTGGGACACATGTGTTGCATCTGTCACTACTTGGACCACGTTTTGTAGCCCAACCTCCTCAATAGTGTCCCTAAGGACGTGAAACTAAAAATCAGCATCTTTGCGATGCCCTGAACAATCAAATTCCCTCAGAAAGTATGGGCCCTTTGTGCATGTGACCATGATGTTGATTAGTGGACGATGGCTAATGTCCATCCACCCATCCATAACTATGCTGCAACCAGACTCCATCCAACATGCCTTCATCTGCTCCGTCAAAACACCAACCTAGTTATACTGGTTATCTAAGATTGCGGTCCTCAATTTGTGCTCACCTGGTGGCACAAATGATGCCCCCCCTCCTTCGCCACCAAGGACATCATCTCCTTATAATAAGGAGATCGAGCTACATGCAATGATATGCCATTGGTAAAGAACAACCTACCAATGGCATTGTCTAACCGATCCTTCATGTGCACATTAAACAAATCAGCTATGGGGTTACTTGAACTTCCTGCCTTGCATTTCCCCTTGGTGCCCTTCCCTATTGAACTCTGAACGGATAAAGGGTCGGAAGCTGATTCTGACATAATTCCTGCTCTTTGATTCATGATACGAGTAGAAGTATGTCGTGCCCCTGTAACTGCTGAATTGCAAGAACCTGTTGCCTATTAGCCAAAGACTTAGGCACTAGAACTGTAAGCTTGTTTATTTCAATTCTATACTTGACATTTTTAGCTTGCAACAAAAATTTACATTTATTCACACCATATCCCGTCCAAAAGAGCAAGTGTGCATTAACTCGAGTGATGCTTCCAAACCTTTCTGTGCCACAAAAATTGCATTTCCATTTTCTTGTGCCACCACTTGCAGGCTTTTGGGCTGATTCTGGTACTCTTATTGCAAATTGTTTAAGAGGAGACTTTGGATCATAAGGAACCCTAGCAAATTTTGCCAAAGTTTGAGAGGGGCAATCTATAGAAGGTGATCCCGCTGCAACATAAGTAAATTCAGCTTCTGGATCAGCCCCATGGTCACTTGCCTCATGCTCAAGTTCATACTCTGATAGACTTGCACCCTTAGAATCCATTTACATCTCATCTCCACTATATTCTTCACTATGAGAGGCCATTTTGACACTGCATTTCACAAAATGAAATTTTTTCATCCTAATTAGTAATTTATAAAAAATTTAAAAATAAAAATAAATTGTTAAGAAACTAGTTTGAACTTTGAAGTTTCAGCCTAATTTCAAAATTCAAACAAGTTACAAACTTACAAATTGAAAACAGTACACAAGAAATTTCAAACATTGAACAATAAAAAAGAAAATACTTTCAACAAGAAACAATGAAAAAGAATTTAGAAACAACAATGCATTCAACATTTACTATTTAGTTTTAGAAATAAAAATCAGAAATTAAAACAAAAAAAAATCTAAAAACCCTACCTTGTGCTTGATAAATCTTCTTCCTCTTGATCTTCTTCTTGCTCCTCTTTCACTTGCAATCACTTGCAATCACTCTTCTAATCACTCTCCAATCACTCTTTGCACTCCTTTTCACTCTTTTCTCTTAGCTGTAACAAACAATGTGAAATCGAAATGTGAGATAGAAATGAAGTTTATGGGGCTTATAAAGGCTTAGAGGGCCCAAAATGGGACCCACAATATTTTAGGGTTCAAATTGAACCAATTAGAAAAAAGTAAAGTAAAAAAAAAATGCTTTTTTTATGCTTGACACCAACCACTGACGGGGGACGCCCAGACGTCCCTGGTGCGGTCGACGGACTCTGGGAGTCCCCCAGACACACCGGGGATGTCTGGGCGTCCCCTCACTCCGGGTGTGTCTCTACAACAACTTGGTGGTGGAGTGGCTTCAGTTGTGATGACCCCCTTTTTAGCAGGTCTTTGCAGTAGCTTGGTCAACTCATCATCGTGACCCTCGTGAGCTGATGCCTGGGTTTTAGGGTCCCAGTTGGCAGATTTACTATTTTTAGTAAGTTCGGTCAGTTTCCCTTTCTGGCAGGGCAGTATCAGCAGTGATCAGTTTCCAGACAATGTTCAGTTTGTTCAGTTCCTTGGTTGGGGACTTACTATTTATAGTAAGTTTATTTTTCGGCAGTTGCTAATTTTGGCAATACAGTGGATAACTCCGTCAGTCTGGCAGGTTCAACAGTGGATGTAGGTTTTATCACTGGAGCATATTGATTAATTAATTAATATTAATTAATAACGATATGTTATTAATAAATAATAAAGTTATTTTATTATAATAATACTTTATAGTTTATTGTTATAATAATTTGGAAGTTTCTATTCCGGAGACTGGTTAACTGATATATCCTTTTGGGAAACTATGGCATCCGAAGAGTTATAAATACGGAGGCATTCTTAATGCTGATCATCGAATATTGATTATTGAAAATTGTTCTTGGGAGTTGTTCCTAACTATCTAAGCCCTAGCTGAAGGGTCAAATTAGTTGATTGAAGACTGATTCTTCTTCATCTAATCATCAATCGATTGCTGTTGTATAATCGATTGTCTCTCTTCGTGCTGTTGTATACGATTGAAGAGATTCTAAATCCTGATAGTTTTGAACGGAGGCCTGCTTAGAGGTCGATACCTTGTCTCATTGAATATCCTGAATGATGAACTGTTGAACTGAAGCATGTAGAAGATGCCGATATCATCATCATAGGGTGGATTGCACATAGCTGGGCGGTATCAATTAGCAGCAGCAGAGAGAGGTTTCTTAGTTTCGCAGCAGACTTTATAACCTGCTGGTGGCGAATTGGCCATATGATTATCGCGACACTTCTTATTGGAAGCCGCGGGTGATAGTAAACGTGCAACCTGGGCGTGTGTTGAAGAACAAGTGATCAACAACTAACGTGATCACTATCCCGTGTAGGAGGTGCGTGGGGAGCCAACCTTCTATTCCGGCACCACAACTGCAGCGTGGGCTGACACATGGAGGCAGCGGTTTGATTTCTGAGAACCTTGCGCAACACTAGCCAGCAAGGAGTTGTATTTGACGGCATCAGGGAATTACGCAGCCCTTTTTATCACAACAACAAAATGGTATTTATCATAATCTGATAATCATGTGGTATTCCAGAATCTCGCAGAGATTACTGTCAAATAAGAAACGTTATTTTATTCAATACACTCACATTTCGATTGAGGGATACATATGTTATTTGGTAAAGTGTATATGAACATAGGCATTAGATAATTCAGAAGATTATATATATGTGTCGTATTTCATTGCAATTCAGTTGGAAAGATTTCATAATTTCAGATAAGTCTAGAATTGGTGGTTGAATTACTTCAAGAGCCAGGATTGGAATTTAAATGCAAACAACCCATTCCCAATTACAATCCTATCCGGATAGCAAAACCTTTCAGAAATATTGAGTCAGAACTGGACGGGTGCTTTTCAGTAGTACCAAAGTATGTTTGACAACTGTTTGACAAAATGCCAAACATACGATTTGCATGGAAATTGTTAAAAATTAAATGATTTAAAGATCAGGCCAACTCTGGCTCATTACAGTGGTATCAGAGCTATTTTCTTGCTATCCTGTGGGGTAGGGAAATATTTATGAATGCAGACTTGTTATATTTAGAGTGATCAACACTCTCGAGATGGACAGGTACAGGTGGCTTAGCTTCGGAAAGCCGGCACAGCAGTGCGGAAAATAAAATTAAAATAAATACATTAATGGAGAGTATGGAGAGACTTAGACTTCATCAACAGAGGATGGCGGAAAGACTGTCGGATCCTGAGACAGTAGATAGGGCAGCGAGATATATGGTTTCCGCCTTCAGTAGGCCGACATCGAGATCCCAGGGTAGGAGACTTGAGTTTTCTCCGACAGGTGTCTGAGATGTAGATCCACCAGTATATAATACGACACCTACTCATGGATCTGATGATAGACACTCCACACATAGACAAGTGGACGTGCCAGCACCAGTGGTAGACTGCAGTGCTGAGCTTCAACAGGTTGAGGCTCTTCGAGTAGTTGCTGCAGTTAGTACAGATACAGTTGATACAGTAGTTGCCTCTGATGGTCCAGTTTCTCTCGAGGATGGACTTGTTATCGGAGATGTATATATCAGCTGTTGTAGTGCAGCTCCGGAGCGAGAGCCAACACACCTCTCAGATGGGATAGGCGAGAGCATGGAGCTACCTTGTTGTGGTGTTGATGATCTGGTAATACAGCAGAAGACGACAACTACAGTAGATGTTAGAACCACGCATGATTGTATTATCGAGTCAAACAGTGACTCCAGTTCAGATTGTCGGTTGGATAGTTATATAGTCAATATTGAGGGAGTTGCTGATAGTGGGAGTACTGTAGTATTGGAGGGTATGATAGTGGACTCTGGATCGCCAGAGGAGGAGGTTACCACTTTTGAGGATTGCCTTGAGGAGATGGAGTCAGATCATATGGATCTAGATAGCGGCAGTCCCGCGATGGAGTTAGTACAGGAGATGCCAGTATTCTCCTGTATCGAGAATTTTAGCATGGAGTCCGCGTGTGATGATACTAGTGTTGAGTTGGAGACAGTAGACACGGACTCATTCCGGCGTGACCCAGATTCATTGGTTAGCATGGAGTCAGATGAGGTCCTGTAGGGGACACCTGAGGAGATAGAGCATATGCTGGCATCTAGGGTTGCTTCAGACACTTCCTATGTGACTCTTGAGGATGAATCCACCAGTAGTGAGCCATGTTTGTATCAGGCCCTGGAAGAGGTCTCCGAGTTGTTGGAGAGTGTAGATCAGTCCCGATTATTCAGAGGTTGCAAAGGACGGGGCAGCTGAGAGTGTGGAGGAGGTAGACTCGATAGTAGCTTCCTCATGTACGGAGGAGTTTGACGGAGACATGTCAGATGCTGATACTCTGTTTGAGGACATGAGTTCAGTTGTCAGTTCACAGAGCTCAGTCGGCAGCACATGGGGAGATAGTGTTTCTGAGAGTACTTTGGGTACCACTTCTGTTTGCAGTATGGACTACATGTCAGAGGTGTTGCATAGGAGACCGACTATTCAGAGTCATCATGTGACTAGTCAGTTGAGAGTCAGTGAGCGTGATATTGTCACTGCATCTGAGCATTTTGATGCTGCACGGCAGCTGCTAGATGTTCATGGATGGGGTTCTCCTATGGATGAGGAGCATGGTAGTTGTTACTTGTCCCTCACAGAGATTCATTCATTACGAGAGGCTGTCAGGATTTTGAGACAAGATTATTTTCATTTGGTAGCTGACCGAGATCACCTAGT
This sequence comes from Thuja plicata, assembly GCA_018584345.1. NCBI lineage: Eukaryota > Viridiplantae > Streptophyta > Pinopsida > Cupressales > Cupressaceae > Thuja > Thuja plicata. Next base: position 1,257,507 of record MU227687.1, on the reverse strand, counting down.
TGAGTGGGGGAGTACAACATATGAGGCACTTTTGGATAGAGAGGAGGAGGTGAGTGAGCTTACTTAGGAGCTCATGACAACTTCTAAGGTTTTAGAGAGCACTCAGTTGGCTCTCCGGGAGTCACAGGCTCAGTTAGCTGAGGTGACTGTGGAATTGGAGCAGCTTCAGTCTACACCAGTACCAGATCCAGTGCAACTACATATTGTGGTGTCTGGTGATCTGATTATGTCCACGGTTGGAGATGTGGGATGTGGTGATGTGACTGACACATCTATCCGAGATACGGGGGCAGTAGGTACAGAGGAGGCGAGAGCATCAGTAGGGACGAGCTCTCACGGTGATTTGCTTCCGGCTACGGGAAGCGAATCTATTACCACATTACATATAGCTGGTGACAGTAGACAGTTGGCAGTGCCACATTTGTAGGAGGACCAACTGTGGGTTGCAGGGAAGCAGGTTGATGCTTCCACTTATAATTTTTACTGCACAGAGTCATTCTTGGACCACCTGCTTGAGAGTTCAGAATTTCATGAGAGATCTTACCGAGCTTCAGAGGGTGTTCTCATCCGGGGTGCTGGCACGATCCGGCGTTTGGTGAGAGAGATTGTAGGTACCTTGACTACGATACTCCCACATAGAGATTTTGAGGTTGGGTTTGCTGAGAGGGTCACTCGGGACTCTGCCCAACCATTTGTGCAGAGTTCGAGATTGGAACCATCCGTGGATCCGCGACTGGGGGATGATGAGCCTCCGACCGAGAGCGAAGTTTTGTACCAGCGCTATACAGTGAGGAGCGCTCATTGGTTTTCATTTGACCCACATGTTGATGAGTTGATGGCACATAGGTGTGGATTGGCTCCTAGTCCTTATCAGCTGTTTTGGGATGGGTTCTCGCCATCAGCAGTTGATGGGAGTTTTGGCTGCAAGTCAGTAGCAGGTAACTTGCAGAGTTATGGTGACTGCAGGGATTATACAGTGTGTGGATATCTGGGTACAGGTACAACTTTGTTCAGGGGTATTCATCACTGTTGCGTAGAGGGTCTTCACACAGTACGGGTCAGTTAGGTGTGCAGGGGAAGTTTAGGGTGTATGTGATCTCAGTCTCCCATACATCTTGGTTTTTGATGATCCTGAAGCTCACTTCTTTTGGGATCTAGGCAGAGACAGATTCAGTACAGGAGTTTGGGTAAATGGTTGTTTTGGGTCTCTTTACAGAGCTATCCGGTTTGCATTGTGGGTAATGCTACAGGAGCTGACAGTTTATGCCAGGGGCATGGTTTACTTTTTCATGTGGGATCCGGGTGGATTGTGATGTACAATTGTTTAGGGATTGCTTGAGGACAAGCGATCTTGGGGAGGGCGGACTGTGATGACCCCCTTTTTAGCAGGTCTTTGCAGTAGCTTGGTCAGCTCATCATCGTGACCCTCGTGAGCTGATGCCTGGGTTTTAGGGTCCCAATTGGCAGATTTACTATTTTTAGTAAATTTGGACTTACTATTTTTAGTAAGTCAGTTCGGTTAGTTTCCCTTTCTGGCAGGGTAGTATCAGCAGTGATCAGTTTCCAGACAATGCTCAGTCTGTTCAGTTCCTTGGTTGGGGACTTACTATTTATAGTAAGTTTATTTTTCGGTAGTTGCTAATTTTGGCAATACAGTGGATGACTCCGGTAGTCTGGCAGGTTCAGCAGTGGATGCAGGTTTTATCACTGGAGTGCATATTGATTAATTAATTAATATTAATTTTAGATATGTTATTAATTAATAATAAAGTTATATTATTATAATAATACTTTATTATTATAATAATTTGGAAGTTGCTATTCCAGAGACTAGTTAATTGATATATCCTTTTGGGAAACTATGGCATCCGAAGAGTTATAAATACGGAGGCATTCTTAATGTTGATCATCGAATATTGATTATTGAAAATTGTTCTTGGGAATTGTTCCTAACTATCTGAGCCCTAGCTGAAGGGTCAAATTAGTTGATTGAAGACTGATTCTTCTTCATCTAATCATCAATTGATTGTTGTTGTATAATCGATTGTCTCTCTTCGTGCTGTTGTATACGATTGAAGAGATTCTAAATCCTGATTGTTTTGAACTGAGGCTTGCTCAGAGGTCGATACCTTGTCTCATTGAATATCCTGAATGATGGACTGTTGAACTGAAGCCTGTAGAAGATGCCGATATCATCATCATAGGGTGGATTGCACATAGCTGGGCGGTATCAATTAGCAGCAGCAGAGAGAGGTTTCTTAGTTTCGCAGCAGACTTTATAACCTGCTGGTGGTGAATTGGCCATATGATTATCGCGGCACTTCTTACTTAAGCTGCGGGTGATAGTAAATGCGCAGCCTGGGCGTGTGTTGAAAAACAAGTGATCAGCAGCTAACGCGATCACTATCCCATGTAGGAGGTGCGTGGGGAGCCAACCTTCTATTCCGGCACCACAATTGCAGCGCGAGCTGACACATGGAGGCAGCAATTTGATTTCTGAGAACCTTGCGCAACACCAGCCAGCAAGGAGTTGTATTTGACGCCATCAGGGAATTACGCATCCCTTTTTATCACAGCAGCAAAACGGTATTTATCATAATCTGATAATCATGTGGTATTCTAGAATCTTGCAGAGATTATTGTCAAATAAGAAACGTTATTTTATTCAATACACTCACATTTCAATTGAGGGATAAATATGTTATTTGGTAAAGTGTATATGAACATAGGCATTAGATAATTCAGAAGATTATATGTGTGTCGTATTTCATTGCAATTCAGTTGGAAAGATTTCATAATTTCAGATAAGTCTAGAATTGGTGGTTGAGTTACTTCAAGAGCCAGGATTGGAATTTAAATGCAAACAACCCATTCCCAATTACAATCTTATCCGGATAGTAAAACCTTTCAGAAATATTGAGTCAGAACTGGACGGGCGCTTTTCAGTAGTACCAAAGTATGTCTGACAACTGTTTGACAAAATTCCAAACATACAATTTGCATGGAAATTGTAAAAAATTAAATGATTTAAAGATGAGGCCAACTCTGGCTCATTACAGCAGTGGTGGGACTTGGGTACTCCAAGTACCCGTCCCTGGGACGTCCTCGCACCGGGTGCTTCTAAGTTTTACGCCGGGTGCGTGTCCCCGGGTTATAGTCTATAAGTTAAAATTAGTGATTTTGATAATTTGAAATAAGTTAGGAAATAAGAAACTAGACTTAGAAATCATGAATGACCGCGTGAGATAATATGTTGATATTCACATACCGGTGGATGAATTTTCTTTTGGAATCTCTTTCGCCAAATAGGAATTTCTGTAATGTCCCCAAATTATCAATACCCAAATCTGCCCTAGGTTACAATCTATTATCTAAAGCAAGTAGGGTTTTAGAGATACCTTTCAATTTGATTGAAGCCCTGCAACATAATTAGGGTTTATTTATAAATTATAATTCATAGTTAGATTCCCTTAATTAAAACTACCATACCAATCAAATCAATAGATTGCAGCAATTAATTTCTAAGGTGATCTAATCATAGAAGTGACAAGGGTAGGTTACTTGATAAGGTGCCCCAAGAAACCTTCTACCCTAGGCCCAAGAGCGGATATATCATCCCTCTTGGCCTCATGTGGCCCATGCCATACATATGAGGTGGCATACCTAGTGTGGGGTCCCATCACCATTCTCCTTCATCTCGCCATTCTTAACTTGGCTTCAAATGATTGAACACCCTTTTACCATGATAGGGATGTGAGGATCATAAATCATAGGGTGCCTTAAGAATGTATCCGTCGTAAGCCCAAAGGCAGTCCACTTGTACCCCTTTGGCCCTATGGGGACTCCCTGGTTGCAACCATGAGGTGATGTGCTTGGAAAGGTGACCTCATCACCGTTCTCCCAATACTAATTACCTCATTATCCTTACCATGGTTGATTTGGAAATCTTGAACATAACATCGTTTATCTATATATGTTTATTTTATATTAAGTCTTATAATAACATCTTTTATCTATATATATATATTTATATTAAGTCCTTATACCATCAATGCATCTATCACTACTAAATCAGGTAATTACAAAATGCATATTTGATTTTCATGTACAGGTGCATATAAGACTGTAAGGAAGTCTATGTATAATATCAATTAGCATAATTTATATTTCTATAATATACACAAAGGCCAAGGAAGTCTAATCATAAAGAACATTGATTTATATATATATATATATATATATAGATAGATAGATTTGATAGACATTTGATGATTGATTTCTGATTCCAAGATGTGAATTGATTGATGATGATTTGACTACTTGTTTATTTACTTTGTTGAATTGATCTTTGCTAATTGATAGATTGTTTGATTCAACCTTTGCTGATTCATAGATTGCTTGATTTTGTGATGCATTGATGAGTGATGATGTTTGCTTGGAATGATCTTCCCTTTATAATTTAAAGTGAAAGGGTTAGCAGCTTTCATAAGATTTGAGTCATCATCTCCTATTGATCTCCGTTTTTGATTCCATGCCCTTCTTCAAAGAAGTTCTTCTCTTTTATATTTCCTTTGAGTGTAGGGAGTCGCACCTTTTCATTTATTAATGCCCTTATGAAAGGGTCACACCCTTTGGTTATGAAAAGATACATCTGTTTGACAACAAACGCTGCCCCTTTTACTTTCTATCTCTCACTTTTCAAATCTGTCTTTACTATTCAAATCTGCACATATCTCATTTAAGATATGCGTATCTTCTTCTTCTAGATCTACATATCATATTTTCTTCTTTCCATCTCAATTCTTATTTCAGATCCCTCCTTATACTTCTGCTTTGAATCTGCTCTAGATTTCCTCTACTCCTTTTTTCCCCATTCCATTTAATTCTCCTTTATATCTTCCCATGTGAGGGAGAGGTCACACCTCTTCATCGTGTCTAACTTTTGGTAAGAGTCACAACCCTTCATAATTGTCCCACTTTCGAAGAGTCGCAACCCTTCATAATTACAACCCTTTCAAAAAGTTACAACCTTCCATAATAAAAACCCTTTACTTTTTGAAAGTCGTTTCCTTATTTTCTTCCCTTTCCGTTCCCTTAATTCTTCTTTAATTCTTATGCTCCACTCTTTCTTCCTCCTTCCCTTTCCCCTCAAATGAAGTTCTCTTCTCTCCCTTTAATACCTCTCATTTGAGGGAGACACAACTTTTCCATTAATGCCTTTTGACCATTTGTTTAACTAAACTAAACTTTAATTTTTTTAATTTTATTCTTTTATGTTTTTAATTTAACCATTATTCTTTATTATTTAATCCTATTTCAAGAAGGGGACATGACAATTTCATTTTGTTTACAAGTTTGTGAGAAAAAATGATCTTATCTATCTGGTTTTCTGCCTCATTATTTAATGTCTGTCCTTTGGTCCTCCTGTTTGGCTGTTTCCCCCACTTTTCTCGAAAAAAATAATAGGTTGGGGGATGGTCAAAATTCCCATGATGATCAAATACCTGGGATAGCCGATTGTTGCCAAAATCTTGCAAACAAAGTGGGTGTTAGTTTTCACACCATGGGAAGCAGATTCTGTGCTTAGAAAATTTTGTCCTAACTGCAAAGAGTTTAAAACAAAAATCTCCAAAGAAGTCACCAGATCCGAGTATGCTAATCTACAAACACATACTGGTGAAAATATTAATGGTGTATCCTCACAGATTTTAACTCTAAATACAGCATTATGATTTAATTATAATTGAAACGAAGACTACCAACATACTATCTATTAAACATGAAATAAGACTATCTATTTTAATTGGGCACTAATATCAAACAAGACTACCTGCATACTGGGCTTTGTTTTCCTATTTAACTATATCCTCTCCTTGCCAATCTCTTTAGCCCACATAGGTCTGAATCTGCCACTGTCACTGTTGTGCCATCACTATGAGAACACTGGATGAGCAACTTAAGGTAAATTCCATTAACACTACCTCATTTTGAGGAAACTGTTCACTAATCTAAGTCTCTCAACATCTCAAATTTCACTTTTGCCTGGGGATTTATCAAAATATTTGCAGTTTGTGAATCTGTGGAACATGCTCAATTATCACTGCTCCCTTTTTTCTCTCCAAGGAAATGGTACAGGATATTGTCTATATGTGTAGAGTGATCATAAAACATCAGATTCTCAAATATCTTGATTCAACTTTGATTGTCACAATACACAATTGTCAGCTCCAACATCTGATTAGTTACTTGTGATATCAACTTGTGAAGCTAGATAGCCTAGCAACTAGTAGACAAGGCTTTCATGCACTCTATGTTTGTTGAACTCATTGCCTCTGCTGCCTGCTTCCTACTGAACCAAGATATCATATCTAACCCCAACCTGAAACAAAAAAATCAAAGTGCCCTCTTTAGCACTAGCATTGCCTACCTAGTCTGAATGCACAAAGCCAGCTACTTTCCATATTCAACACACCTCAACCTATAACAAAGCATGCCCTTCAAATATCAAGGCAGTGAATTCGCCTTAACGCAATCACGAGCTAGTTGAATGTTTTCACTGCAAAGCAAATATCAGTTTGGGTATTTATCAATAACATGAGGACCAGGAGCAAATATCTTTCTTGGGAATTTCTCAGCATAACGGAAGAAAAAGTATTTTTCAGTTTCTTGGGATATTAGTGCAAAAATACTAGAAACCCAAAAATGCAAAAAAAAAAGGGAAGAAAAGAGAAATAGCAAATGTTTTTTACATTAAAGCTTTCCTAATTGCACAGAGTGAGAAATTGAATGTAATGAGAGTGTACACCATGAATTTTGAAATATGGATTTTTCTCATTGATTTTGAGATTGCTTACTATAGATACTTGAGATATAAATCTCTTAAATGATGGTAATTAATAACTAGAATTATAATGAACTCTTCATACCATAGTTACAAGACTCGGACTCGCCTTAGACTGGCCTTAGACTCGGCAAGTTGGGCTCGGGCGCAGACTCGGACTTGATGTCCGGACTAGGCAAGGACTCAACAAATCGAAAAACCCAAGAAATTCAAAGATTTTTAAGGATTTAAAGCTTTTTTCATGCATCATTTGGTCAATTAACATCAAATATGCAATAATTGAGATAAATAGAAGCTACTTTGCACACGTACACAAGTTTACATAGATCACATAAGTATAAATGCGAATTTCTAAAGGAAATAAGTTTAACTAAATAACACATTAGAAATATAAATAGTGTCACTGTCAAATGTCTACAATATTTATGGAATATGAAATCCATGGAATCAAAAATTCAAATTATATATCAAAATAAAAACTAGAGCCTAGAAGACTAAGGCTCATAGTAGCCTATGCCACTGTCTCCATGATGGTATATATTGGGTCTGCTTTTGCCACTTGCATATTGATAGTTGGGATATCAGACCTCACTTTACAGAGTAAGAAATCCTCCAGTCGAACACTTGTTCAAGGGTTATGCAAACATGTTAGGATCACAAACTCCTCAAATCCTTCTCTCCTCCACCATGCTTCTAAAGCATACCAGTCACTACTATACTTTTCCTTGCACCTCAAATATTAAGTAGTCATATCTTTAGCCCCACCCATTTTGCAGTGTTGATAGAGTTGAGAATACATGGTGGATGGCATTGACATGTGCAAACACCATGCACATGCATGATGCATCTTTGGGCATATCAAACATCTAACCAAGCATGCAATAGTTTAACATTTTAGGTCAGTTAGGAAAATGATTACATACTTGCATGCAAGCACCAAATGGAATTGATGGCACCCACAACTGAGACTCCTTGATAGGTTCTCTCAGAAGAGATCTCTCTCACTCTAACCAAAAAGAATATAATTGAATTGGGGGGTTGATGAAGAGGACATGGCAACTTATGTACAATAGTTCATAATTACTGGAAGCAACCTATCACCAATCTAATCAACAAATAGATCATAGGACATTGTTAAATCAAAATGTAACACTTTCTTGGAACCTATAAATCACTTTTACTGTTATTAACTCATTACAGAGTCAACTAGGAGCTGACAAGACAGATTTGAAATAGAAAGTGGTATCTGTATAATGTAGTTTTTAAAATAAGTCTTAAGAGGTCTCAAGAGTTGATTTCCTTTTTGATTCATCATCTGTGAACATGGAGATGTTATTGCAAGCTTTGATGGTGTAGCTGTGGCAAATGAAGGAATTGTACCTTTTTGATTTTCAGAGCATATTGCATTTGGATATCTTATCAGTTTTTTTTGGCATTTGAAACCGTAAAAAACAATTAAAAGAAATTAAAAAATTGTTTTTTTTGGCCTTTTTGACTTGCTGGCCGTGGCAGAGTTCGGGTAGCGGGACTCGGCGAGTTCGAGCAGGACTCTGCTGGACTCGGCCGAGTCCGAGTCCAGAGCCAGAAAATTTCTGGAGCCCGGACCCGGCTCGGGACTCTAAGAGTCCTGCCTGGACTCGCAGAGTCCTGCAACTATGCTTCATACAATGAAACACACCTAAGGTAAGTAAGACCCGTCGCCTACCATTCTCTTTAACTATGAAGTACAAGAGACGAGAGAATACACAAAATAGTAACTGAAGTGTCAAAATTGACATCAGTCTCCCCAACCTCTCAAGTATACAACTTTACATTAGTGGCGGCAATAATGCCTGACATTTCAGGACAACAATGACCTGTTTTGACAACAATGTTTAATATTGATCATTATGATCAGTAATATCTCCTATAATGTTATGACAACTGTAATGGTGCCCATATTAATTGATCACAGTAGCAATATTGATTCTACTAAAACTATACTGATCAAGCATGATACAGATCACAATAATGACAGAATGCCACTCATCAGTGATCATAAGAAGATTACTAATCGCAGACAAAGACAACACCGATGCAAACAATTCTCAACTGATAAGGCATTAATAACAGCTAATAAGTAACAACGAATACTACCAAACAATGGCCTCTATAATACAACTATATTACAAATACAGTAACGGTAACAGTATCCATTGGTAAGTAGAATTGAGAGAAAGTCAATGACAACACTAACATGTGCCGTGTGATAATAATGACGAGGCAAAATATAGCATAATAATTTGATGGTTTTGTCTAGTAATGACTATGCTTATGGATTAAAAATAATGACAGCACGGTTTGGTCTTATCAAAGGCAACAGTTACAATCACTAATTACAATAATAACAGTCATGTTTACTTGTCACAAGGTTTTGGAACCTGATTATGCCAAGCGTCTTCCCAACTGTAGATGACTACTGAAATTGTCCTTTTGAGTTTCTATAAATAACATCAATATTACCTTTCTAGCAATAATTGTCTATACAATAATTCATAGCTATACCATTCACATATATATGGTTAATATATTAATACTGTGCAATAATTCATAGTTATACTGTTCACATATATATAGATTAATATATTAATAATGCGCATATACATTTCGATTTCTTTATTTTTCTCTTGTTCTTAATTAATTTATTCCAACATGATCCATCCATATGTAATCTGGTCCTTTGAAATATGGCATGATCCATATATTCAATCTGGTCCTTTGAAATCTCCTTTTCCTTCAGAAAATGGTTCAACTTGTCCAAATCATCTTGGTTCAGCTTGTCATTCCCTTAGGGAAAGAAGTGAGCAGATTGCATATCAGTTTTGTATACTAGCATTACCCCCTCATGAAGCAATAACATAAATCTGTCCTTAGGAACTTCCAGCACAACCGAGACCTGCAACATTATCATCATATATGTGAGTTTACTGCTAAACTCAGTAAGATGCCTCTTTTTGGACTGGAAAACCTCTTCATTTCTCTTGTTCCGTAAGTAACGTAAAATTTCACAAGAAAAAATAGACCAAAAACGATTTAAGTTGACGTCAAAAGCATCAACATACACAGCCAGAATCTCAGTCCAAGTGAAACAAGCATTCTTATTCCAAACAACAGGCAGACCAAAGAACATTCACCAGATAGCAAGTGCAAATTGACATTCAAAGAGGAGATGCTTAATAGTTTCAAGCTGAAGGCATAATTTGAATATCCAGTCCATAGGAAGACAAAACATTACCAACAACAATCTTTTTCAAATGAACAAGCCAACGAAAGCAAGATTTCTTGTGTTCAGTGGGGTTGTGCCATAGGTTTTTAAGAATTATATGCCATTTGGAATCCGGCTAATCTAATGCCCAACACTGTTTGATCCAGTTCAGAATGTCATGACTATCTCTGAGCGTATCATAAATGTTTTTTGACTGAGATATCCAGAAATCTGGAGCAATCATTCCATTTGACCTCCTCTATGAATTTACAGGAAATATATCCAGGGAAGTAAGGACCCACAACTTTAGAGATCGGAGTATAAGTTTTCGTCTGAGTCTGGGGAATTGGAAATTTGCCTTACAAAACCTCCCAAGAGCCCAGCCTCCCCTCAACCAACAAGTCACTAACAAATTTTATACCAAGTTCATTCCAACTTTTAGCAGAAAAATATTGAGTAAGAGCAAGAGCCTTGTTATTAAGGTAGATTCCCCACCACAAAGATTTGTCCATGATCGAGTAAGCAGGAGAGGATCACACAACATCTCTATTGGGTAACATCTTCCTAAGTCGAGCCCAAGCTTTCCACAAAGAGGCGAAGATCATAGAGCCAAAGACTTTACCTTCAAACCTCCTCTAGAGAATGTCAAAGATATCCAAAGTCTATGTTTTTCCTTATTTTGGCTTGGAAAGCATAAAGATAAAGATAAAGATAAAATTAATTAATGTCCAACAATAGACCACAAAGGGTCAAAGGGACTGCCAAGAACAACAAAAAGGGGCCAGCCCAGAGTATGGTCCTGAAGATACCTCTCTAGCTCGTCAATGTAGATACCGAAAAGAGTAGTCGATAAGGGGAAGCCCTGCTTGACCCCAATAGTACTCCTGATGAAGTCTGAAACCCAGAAGAGGTCTTGAGATGACCCAAAACCATCTCATAAAGTCTCATGATAGCTGCTAAAAGAGTCAAAAATATCAATATCTCGAAGCCTCTGAAAAAGGGCTGTCCTAGGGACAGGACGAAGGCTTTGCGGAAGTCCACAAAGCAACAATACACCTTCGAGGAGCGATGGCGCCCCTCATCAATAATGCCCCAAGGACCCAAAGAGTCAAGATATGATCCATAGTCTGATAATTCAACTTGAAACCGGCTTGCCCCTTGGCACAGATGTGACGGTGATCCAACACTCTCGACTGAAGAATTTGAAGAGCCCTGACGTACAACTTGGAGGTGTGCCCAACCATGACGGTCCTGTAATTATTGGGGTCCGAGGCAGGACCCGTCTTGTGGATTAGATGGATGATGTGGTGTGACCAAGAGGGGGAAGCCTGTGCAAACAACATGGTTGAGGAGATTGGCTAAATAGGACCCCATAACCATGATGTCGTGTTTAAAGAACTCGGCTTGAAAACCCTCCTCGTCATCTGCCTTGCTAGGTGCGACCAAAAAGGGGGGAAGCCTATGCAAACATGGTTGAAAAGATCGGCTAAATAGAACCCCATAACCATGATGCCGTGTTTAAAGAATTCAGCCTGAAATCCCTCCTCGCCAGCCGCCTTGCTAGAGTTCATAGTTGTCACCGCCTCCTTGATGGTGTAGGAGAAAAGGTGACAATGAGGGGGGGTGTGACTTGGAAAGGGTGCTGACGGAGGACATCATAGAGTGCAGAGGTATGGGAAACTAGTAAATTGTTGTCAAGCTCGGAGGGGAGGTGTGTATGGCGGGGGAAAAGGGTACGCCAAAAGGACTTGGGGGAACGATGGAGGGAGGCATGAAAGGTACGTCTGCACTGGGAAATGTAAAGAAGTTTCTTATGGCCGAGGAGATGGCAGTAGGAGGCCTTGAGGGAGGTGTAATAGGGGTGGTGGAGCATGAAGGATGACCTTAGGGTTTGATGAGAGGCCTTATAGTCTTCATCGTACCATTAGTTCATAGGGCATTTGTTCTTAGGTTTGGGTCGGGGGGAGTTGGGGGGTAGAAAAATGAGGGAA
>MU227687.1:1228298-1245328 GCA_018584345.1 Thuja plicata | reverse complement strand
TGTTTGAGAGGTGGGTAAAGATGACAGGATCACTATCGTCAAAACGAACTGTGGTGCAGGGAAGGAGGGGTGGGGGGTGGGAGGGTGGGGGGAGAGGGGGCAGGGATTGAGGGGGTGCAAGGGATGGAGAGACGAAGCAGAGCATGGTCAACCAGGGGGAGGGGGTAACAAAGAAGTGGCTGATGGAAGGGATGGAGGACTGCCAAGAGAGTGTAATCCACAACGCTAGCACCACCACCATGGGGTTTGCACGTGAATAAGTGTGATCCAAGAAAACAAGATAACCCATTAAGTACCACCAGGTCCAAAGACTCACTGAGCTTTAGAAGATGTCTGCTATATTTGGTCAGGGACCCTCTGCGTCCTTGTGGAGCCTCATATAAGTCAGATCCAATTCCTCAATGCATAGAGAGTCAACCACCCTGTTTTGAAGGTGAGTCTGTGGAATCTGAGTCCTAGCATTGAAGTCCCTGAGGAGAACTTCCTCAATTGTAGAGAATTGGGTGATGCTATCGTAAAGATCAAAAAAGGGGTCCCCGTCAGGGCCATTGTGGATAGCATAGGGGGAGGATGCTGGAGGAAAGTAGCAAACCCCAAAAAAGATGTCTTTGTCATGAGTGGCAGTGCGACATAACTCGAACCACATGAATCTAACAGAGGCGTTCAATAGGACAATAGAAACCAAACCACAAAGCCGATCACTACAAGGCAAGCAATCCCACCCGAACCATGGACCTCACCAAAACTTCTTGTCTCATTCCTGAAAACTGCCATCCAATGAAAACCAACGAATGTGGGAAGAGGTCGAACATAGATCTCTTGTGTCTCAGTGAGGAATAACACATTCGAGGAATCCAAAGCATTCTAAATAAGACCGGGTGAGGACCAAATCGAACCGTTGCAGTTCTAGCATCTAATCTGTAAAGCTTGAATCTCAGGAACACCCCTTGCAGCTCGATGCTTGGAGCATCATTTAGCGGCCGCAGCCCCGGGTCTAGTCTCCCAACAAGGAGGAAAACTGTCTCTAATCACTGCCCTAAGATTCCTGATCATGACCCACTTGTCATCCCGTCGTGGAGCAGCCACAAGAGCTCTAGCATGCTTAAGTCTACAACCTGATATTTAGTGAGATCCTCATCTAGAAAAATATTAGTTGGCGAAGGGAAAAGTTTCCTACGTGCCTTGAGCACGCGTAGCTTGTTTGAGGGGTTAAGGAATCACAAAAATAGGGTGGAGCCATACCCGACCCAAGCCCTATCAAGAGAGATATCTGGAAGATCAAGTTGATTGCTGAGGAATGTATATGCAACATCTAAAGGATTGGTGGTAATGGACAGGCCACAAACCTTCAGGTTGAGTTTTTCGTGTTCTTATTGGTTCCTCAGCTATTTTAGAGTGGACCAATTCCTCAACCCCCACGAGAAGAGGAGGACCACCACTGCTGCAACCAGTCGCCCATGACTTCAGTTGTCTCTTTGTCTCAGATTTGAGCGAATCTTGTTTGTTGTCAAGTTTTAATTGTTTAGCCTGCAATTCGATAACGCCCCTCGCTCCATGAGAAGACAACGAAGTTCCTTGTTGTCTGCAGTAACTGATGAGAATTTATTGGAGATATTGTGGACCAAATTTTTCAACAGTTCACTCTCAGCCTCCAATTTGCACACCTGATCCAACAATTCAATCAGTGTTGTATCAGTTGTTTTCCTCTGATAGGTCTACAAAGGAGTGAAAAGAGGATCAAGTCTATCAACCTCAAAAGAATTCATAACGAACATAGATTGCTACAGAAATGAAGCAGAAAATGTAAAATAATTGTTAACAGAGTTCCCAGAAAATATTGTTAGCAGGTAAGGCTGGCAAAGAAGTTGGCAACAGGTAGCACTGTTAGAGTGCCGAAGGGATCGCGGAATTCTGTTAGCCGGCCTTGGTCGATGGATTTAGAGGCAACACACAAGGGGTAGTCTTAGGCAGATGCAACTCCCAAAGCAGACCACCGTGGATGGTAGGGAACATGTTGCTCAAAGTTGCAGAGAGTTGAGAGCTGAAACTAATGACCAAATCAAGATCTAGTAGCAAGAGCGTCGTGAATGGTGCGAGGGACCACGTTGCAGAAAGTCGCAGACATAAATTGTTGGCTGAAAACCTGATTCGATAACCAGACAAAACGTTGTGACAACAGATACATGTTAGATAAACCCCCCACCTGGGGTAGCTATGACAAGCAATGTTGGTAGCCACAGGAAGATCGATGTTGGTAGCCACAAGTAGATCGACACCCATTGTCGTAGGCCGATGTCACATTCGCACTCCCGCAGAAGAAGAAAATCCTTTTAATTTCAATTCGCTCGTAGAGAAAATTCGCTTGTAGAGAAATCACCCGCAGAGAAGAGAAGAAATTCGCCCACAGAGAAATCAGACGCAAAGAAATTCGCCCGTAAAAATTCACCCATAGATCAATGGAAAATGGAAAATCATTCGTAGACTATTAACTTCTAAGATTATTTCTGATTAAGACCTTCGATGGTTCCTCACCCTTAATAGCCTTAAAGATCCATTTGGAAGCCAGAGCCACTATCTGTGTTTTTAAGTCTCTAAGACCCAATCCTCCAAGTTCCCTTGGGGTGGAACACTAATCCCATGAGACACAATGTCTTTTTTATTGCCCATACCATCTGACCAAATGAAATCTTTAAGAATCTTTTTAGGCTTATTAATTTGATATCCATGAAAGAGCCAGACAAAAGAATAGTAAATGTTATGAGAAGACAACACCTTTTGAACAATTTTGTACCCTCGCAACAAGAGAGATGAGTTTGCCATTTCACATGCTTCTTTTCAATTTTTGCGTATACTCATTCCATATCCTTTACTGAGGGTTCAATTGCAAAGGGAATTCCCAAGTATCTAACTATCTTTGAAGGGCCAGACCACCCCTAGCCCTTAAGGGCCAACCAATCAAGAGCCACATTTGACCACCCATGTACAGTGGATTTGTGGGGGGCAATCTTGGATCCTGAAACTTCACAAAAAATTGAATCCTTTTCACAACATTATCAAAATTGCCCTCAGACAATTCAATGTAAAGGGTTGTGTCATCAGCAAATTGAGCATTAATCAATCTCTATTAGGTAGATTGATTCCCCTTACTGTTGCGCCCAATTCTTGTGCCCTGAGAATATAGAATAAAGCATCCACAACATTGACAAATAGTGCAGGGGAAATCAGACATCCCTACCTGATTGATCTTTGAAGTTCAATGGGTTCAGAAAGTTCACCATTCACATCTATAACTGTGGATGAGTCCTTAAATGAGATCTCAATCCATACACAAAATCTATGGGGGAAACCAAAAGCTTTCAACATACTGAGAATGAACGGCCATCTTGTCCTATCATAGGCCTTCATAAAATCTAGTAAGACCATGACAGGATTTTGTGAATCGTGCTTAGCCAATTGAGGGCCTCCCAACTTGTTATCAAATTTTAAAAAATGTATTTGCCTTTTATAAATCTAGTTTGAGCAATAGACAATCTTTTTCGAAAGACTAGTTACTCCTTGCTAATGTTTTGGCTAGAATCTTATAGGAGAGATTGAGGAGGGCAATAGGTCTCTAGTTCTTCATTTGTGTTGTGTTTTTCTCTTTAGGAATCAAATCAATGGCACCTCTATTTATATCCTTCCATAACGACCCCTGCTCAAAGGCCATGTTATATACCTCAAGCAATTCAAGCCTGGTTCATTCAATGTGTAAAATTCAACAGGCAGGACCATCCATACCTGGTGTTTTCCTTGAAGCCATAGATAAAATGATATCATCTATTTCTTGGACCAAGGTACCTCTGTCAAGCTCTTTTGCATCCTGAACAGAGACTTTCTTTGGAATAAGTTCCTAGTATCTTCTCATGGTCTCTAGGTTATTATGATATTGTTCTAAGGTAAAGAGCCCTTGGTAATAATCTTTAAATGCTCCTTTAATATCCTGTTGGTCTTTCATCACCCCACCACTGTGTTGGATTTTGTTAACGAACTCTCTTTTTTGCTTGCCCTTGATCAATTTAATGAAATAATTGGAACCTCTATCCCCTTCTTTGAGCCAGGTCATCTTTGCTCTGATTTTCTGGCCTTGAAACTTATACTCTTGAAATTTCCTCAATAAGGACTTAGTTCTAACCAATTTAGCCTCACATACCTCATCATGGCCGCTCTCTTGAAGTTCTCTCTCTACATCAACAAGCTTAAATTGTAGAATGCCCTCAAGCTTATTCCTATCCAGTGCTTTCTTTTTTCCAACAAACTGCAGTGAATTCTTCCACAAAAAAAGCAAAGTACCCCATTGATCAATGGGGTTGAGACCCTTATTGCAGAATTTGGAAAGGCAAGAAGCAGTCCAAATGGCATCCAAGCAATCCTTGTTGTTGAGGAGGGAAACATTGGCCTTGAAAAGTGCATTTCCCCTATAAGCTAGGGGGGAAGATAATTACATCAGAATTGAGGGTGAAATAGGAGAATGATCAGACATTGAGGCAGGGGTAACATACACAACATTGTCTCCCCCAGACTTTCCAAAAGAGTACACGGAAGGATCTGCATAAATCCTATCAAGTCTGCAATATATCCTCCGTCTAGAGGCTTGATTGTTACACCAGGTATACCAAATAGATGAAGAGAGATTTTTCTTATTGGCTAGAGGATCCGCAACATTGAGAGTTCTTTTAGCCTTAGACCAAAAAAAGAATTCATTTCCTTTCCAACGGACAATGCTACCCCCCATTTTGTCCTCTTTATTTTCAATCATATTAAAATCACCAAGTATAATCTAGTGGGCTTTTGGGAGTGATGTAGCCATGAAGTTCCATAAGGTGGCACTTTCTCTATAGTCATTGGAGGCATACACCGAATAAATACCAACAGTAGTATATTGCAATTGGAGAGCAACCCAATAGAGTCTGTTACATGGGGAAAAGCTAGAGCGAGAAATTTGATCAGCCCATTTAGGGCTGACCACAATAGCTGTCCCACCCTTGCCTTTATCATGTTGGGTGATGAATGCACTATCTTGGTTCCAAATGAACTTCAGAGTATTAATAGCATGAAACCCAACTACGTTGATCTGTTAGAGACAGAAAATCCAATTTGTCATTTTTCCTGCACCAGTTTCTAACCACATATTTCTTGTCACACATCTCCAATCCTCTAACATTCCATCCTAATATATTAAAACTCGTTTATTAGGGGAGGATTGGGGGAGGGACTTCTAGTCTATATAATCTGTCAAAGCATTTGGGGATTTCCCCACCCTTCTTTGCGGTTTTCTTCTATACCCTAGCATGGGATAAAGATTGTCTATCATTCAATTTCCTCTTTTTTTCCCCTTTTCTTAAAACAAGCTCAAGCTGATCAGAATCACCTTGTGGAGTTGCCTCAACCATTTCTATTTCAATATTAACAAGCACAATTTCTTTGCCAAATCCTTGATCACCAGGGAGGAGGTTAGAATCTGTGGCTCTAGGACCTATGCTACTTCGGGGAGAAATTATTGGGAAGAGGGTCTATAATCCTTCGCTCTAGCCTGGATAGATCCCAAAGCTAATTGTTGTGCAATCTTCTTTCCACTAGAGACATTATCAGTGGTGCCAAGTGGTTGAGGGGAGGGTTCAAGCCCAATATTATTGGAATCTTTTGCCAGGAAAACTACCAACTCTTCAAAGAGAGGGTTAGTGAGCGAGATATTATATCTCGGGGAGCCATCCTCCACTCTATCAATATTGGGGAGAGTAAAATTTTGCCTTTCCTCAGTATCAAAAGTTCCTAAAGGATTCTTATCAATATTCCTAGCATCCTTACCCCCATCATAGTTCCTTCCCCGAGTCTCACAGGGAGGGGGCATCTTCAAGTTATCTGCCACCTTTTTAACATTGAATGCCCCATTGTGTGCCATTTTTAAAGAAGGGCTTTCCTGGAGTGGCCATTTTTTACAGAAAAAATAGGCATGGAGATTGCCTAATAGTTTCACATCCCAATTAAGGGTATCATACTCAATAGACAACAATTTTATCAAGAATCTCAGAATTGAGGTCGAGGGCAATCAAAACCCTCTCATTCAAATGGGCAAGAGTAACTCTGGACTCTTCATTTTGAAGAACAGTGCCCAATGGCTTTAATATTTGGGGAAGAAAGAGCACCCATATTCAATAGGGACATTCTTGATTTTTATTTCGTTAGGAAACGACCTAGCTAGAACCTGGTCTAGGTTCCCTTTGGGAGACCATGAGAAGGGCTTAAAAAGGGATTGTCCAACATTCCAAAACCCCTTTTCTAAAACTCTTCCTCGCATATTGTGAGATTTAAAAACAACCACAAAAAACCCTTGTTAGCCCTAGTTTCTTGCCCCAAACATTCCCAATCCATTCATCAAAAAACCTCCGAGAAGGCAAAGAGTTCATATCCATACAGACAAAGAAAATAGCCACATTTCTAAGTCTATTCTGTTAAGTTTCAATGGCTTTAAACATATCGTTGTTTGGAGAAAGAGACAACATTTTGGGTCCAAAAGAAGGCATCTTACCTTTGTCTGCATTGCGTATCTCCAGTTTTGAAGACGCTTCCATCGCTTCCAGCCCCCAATAATCCTCCGGGTCTCAACTCCTCAGCTGCCATGATTCTTCCGTTGAAAGTTGTAGATGGTGGGCAAGGAGTTGAAGGGTTGTTTGCAACCAGGGCAGCCTTGTACGATTGCCTCTGTCTTCACGTTATGATTATCACAGTCACTTTGTAGAAGAGAATAGAACTTTCTCTTCAATATTAGCATTATTCCCGCCAGTGTCTTGATTAATATTGCCCATTACTTTGGGGCAAGCAAAATCCTTGTAGTACAAGGCACTAAAGGCCGGGCTCCTAGCCAAATAAATGAGCAAAGTGGAGGGAAATACTTGAAAATAGGCCAAATAAACGGGGCACAAAAAACAAGAAAATTAAACACAAGCCCACAAAAATTACTCAAACAAATAATCAGGTCAGAAGAACAAAAGAAACACAAGTGGAAAGAGAGCCACGAAGAGGTCCAAGTTATCAGGCCGGACAAAGAAGTTGCAGGGAAGCACTCCAAAGAGGTCGGGGGAGATTTCCTTCAACTTCCTCAGAGCGCTCCTTCGCTAATCTTCAATTGTACAAAGAATCATATTGCACTTACTTTTCAATGTCCAACTTGATATTATTGGTTTTTAACTTAAATTCATAAATTATGCTTATGCATTTTATACCTGTTTTTTCTTGTCATTTGCTTCTCTTTTTCGCTGTTTTCTTCTGATCGGTTTTTCCCCTTTCCTATCCTTTATTTTTCAGTCCTTGTCACCTCTCCCTACCTCTTTTCTTAAGTGTTAAGTTTGCACTCTTAAGCATAACTTTTCTTTTCCTGATGATAATACATTTATTTTGAAATAACAAGAGCAATAGTTGCCATTGTCACTAGGTAATGGATGTAACTGCTATTCAATAATCGCAGATGGAATCTTAATAGCTACTCACATTATTCATGGTGTATAACTTATTAATAAAGGTTCTAGAGAAGAGTGATTAAAAACCATTGTAGGTATTAAGTGTATATCAAAAATAAATGAATTTATCATGATACTATCAATTATAATAATGCAATACATTGGTGAAAGTTTTGGTCGAAGTCGTAGCTGATGACATTTTGAAAAACATGCAATATTTTTAGTAAAATGTGAAGAACCCTATTGATAAAATATATAGTAAGATAGACCACAATATTTTAAAGGTATATACTTCTATGTATAAGGGAACATAGCTATTGTCTATGCAACAAATGAGCTAACAAATTTTAATCTGAATCCACACAACTTTAGGTTCAAAACCATAGGGAAGATAGTGGCTTACAGTCCATCTTTTTGAACTT
This sequence comes from Thuja plicata, assembly GCA_018584345.1. Taxonomy (NCBI): domain Eukaryota; kingdom Viridiplantae; phylum Streptophyta; class Pinopsida; order Cupressales; family Cupressaceae; genus Thuja; species Thuja plicata. The sequence goes on along the minus strand of MU227687.1, from coordinate 1,237,413 downwards.
CTTTCGACTCTCTATTATGTGCTTCAATTGACCAAGGAAGACCTCATCTATACCTCGTCACACCTGAAGACAATAGAAAATAGTGCATAAGATGAATGCTCATATCAAAATTGGAGGCCAACTCCCCCTTGCATCATGCTATGAGATTCTTATAGTGAATATTCCATGACACTTCAATTCATTCTTTTATTGGCACCCAGAGGGAACATAACATGTTGAGTGGCAAAATTCATAGTGGCCGCTTTTAGATTACATGTAACCTTTTCCCTCCCTCATATGAGGAGTGGATGGCAAGTACTTTAATGTAATGACCCTGAACCGGTGCTCTCTCGAATTTTCACAAAGATTTCTCATACAGATTTAAACATTCAAATGCATATAGAAAACCATTGATCCGATAGCAATAAGGCAACAAATATATTCTAATAACTTCTCAGAGAAATGGTATCGTATTATACAACAACAATACAATAACCATGGATTACAAACTTCCCAATCTGAAATACAAAAATAACAGTAAGATCGAATAATAAAGAACCTGTAAATGCAATGAACTCTGCTGTGAATCCACTCTGCTGATGAACTGGGGCTACGTCCCATCCACCTCTAAGCCAAAAGGGTTTCTGTCCTCACGACTGTATTCGAAAGCTGAAAGCTTCCTGATATCTCCAAGAGATAAATATAATATCAAAACTAAGCACATCTCAATGAGACTCCAAGCCTTCTTTTAAGGTTGCAGCTGTGACTCTTCAGTTTCCCCACTTTGTCTCTTCATATCCACTTAAAGTCACTTTTAAATAAATATAACCGTTGAGTTATAAAGTGACATAATAAAATAAAGTAAGGAATCTTCTGGCATTAAAATGGAGGGCCAAACGAACTCGGATGAAGACATGTGATAGCTTGCCGGAAAGCTCTTGGCGAGACTCTCCGATTCCACTACTGAAATGCCAGGAACATTGAGTTCTGCCGACTTACTATAAATAGTAAGCACCCTGGAAACCCTGTGGAAACTGACCCGATTGGCCTGAAACTGAAAACACCTAGGCCAAACATCCCTCTGATCACTTGCCAAGCCTCAGTTAACCCACCGGATCATGATGAAAGGCTAACTATATGGCACGAAATAATGTGCCCCAAAAAGGGGACATTACAAATCATCCCTTCCTGGAGATTGCTTGCCCTCAAGCAATCGGTATCTGCATGTCGTGATCATAATACCTGGATTCCAAACCAACCTCAGGGAAGCTCCTCCACCAATTTGTGGTGTGAAACTGAAACATATATTATGCCTTGACCTGTGAAGTCGTTCACACAGCAAAAAAACAACAGCCCGTCTAATGCCAGGATCCCAAATCACTGCAGGATCAGTCGTACCAATCTGCCTTGTGCCACCATCATTTGTGAGAAAGTCCTCAACCAAACTGAGAACCTCACTCCAACTGAGATCACCAGCACCTCTACGGTCAGATGTAGGGGGAAACCAAACCTCACACCAATCGGCTCCTTGAATAAATACCAATCGCAAGTACGTCCCTCCTGGATCCCCTAAGCAAAAGGGCCATCCATCTCCCCAGCTGGCTGAAATATCTTGATGCCCTATGCCCATACTGAGAGAATCACCAGAAATGTCCAACTGCCATAACACTGCCCCCTCCGATCCATCGCCCAAACTGGAAACTATACTGAAGAGGCAAGGTACCCAGACTGCCAGACAAGGCTTCCACCTGCAAGCAGGGAAGCGTACCAAACCAATCACTCACCCCACACCTTTACAACAATCGGGAAAGAAAGTTCTCCTTAGGTGTGCTGAATGGAAACCAAAATGCATCCCATACAATGTGGCCAACATGCGATGCACTAGCCAACTCTATTGGAATTCCTGAATCAGCATAAGGATTCCATAATTGTCTCTCAATACCTGGAGTCATACAATGTACACCATGGTGTGAAAATTTCACCCCAACAAGCATAACCATCATACCAAGCTTGATAACCCCGTATTGAATAAACTCTACCTGAACACCATCATCATGCCTAAAATATGTGGTGACAAGTTTACCATAAGCACTGGATAAATTGGTATGGTACTGTAGAGGAGTCGTGACTGAGTGGAAAGAGGAATGAACCAAGGGATGCTCGCCAACACGAGACATCTCACCATCAATGAGAGGTAGTGCAAGGAAAGGCATATGACCCATCATGCCACAAGACATAACTGCCCATCCTGGACTGCTGGTGTAAAAACCACCCTGCTCAGCAACTGAGCTCATCCTGCTACTCCAACCTGGTGACCAAGACTCACCTCTAATAACTGAACCTGGGTCCCAAATTCTGCAAGGAATTGTCAACCGCATGAAAGTTATCTAAATCATAAAGAAACTCTGGATGATCCAAAGATCTCTTTAAACAGCTATCCAAGTCATAGGTCTGTTGTATGCTATCGAGTTCCTGAATCACCTCCTGAAAGAATTCAGACCTTTCCCTGTCGTCCTGTTCCCTGTACTGACTAGTGGCAACAATCAAATTTCTTGCTTCTTTAAGAGCAAGATGTGTGTGCTCCAATGTTTCTTGAGCAATATCAAGCTTTTATGTTGAGCTTATTAGCCTCATCATCCTTTTTCCTCAACTGCTCAGCATAATTTTCTGCAACCTGTAACAGGTAGTCGCGATCTGACAGTAAGCATAGATATTCTGATTTCCAAACCTCAAAAGCTGTTTTGACCCCCTGTAAATCTGCAACATAAGATCCAATCCTTATACCACCTTGTCCCATCTCTTTCTGAGCTTTCCTGTAAAGATCCTCAATAATCTGGTGAGTGCTATCATGGTGAACAAGAGCTGCAGTAATAGCATCGTTATTGACTTTCAGCTGACTCTTCAAGGCATGCTTATCATCATTGTCATTTTGGGATGCATTATCTAGTGGGTCATCCAAATCAGCAGTGTACATAAGTGAGGTGCTGCTAAAAAAGTCACATGACTTCTCATTACATGAATTGCTAAAGACATCCAACAGGTGGTCACAATCTTTAACCAAATCTTTTCCATCTTTTCTGTGATCAAGTGTAGGCTGAGAATCAAGGGAGGTTGGTTGCTCTTCTCTAGTAAACCATCCTGTAACCTCTAGATTTGCTGCCTCTTCTTTAGCCTCTCCTTCATGCGTTGATTCAATATTTGTTTTACAACCTCCTGCTTCGATGACAACCTCATAAGGCCTTTCTTCAATAACTGGTTTAACCTTCTGTTCACTTATGTGTTGATTAACGACAGCTGGAAACTCTTCACATAAATTTCTGCACCTGTCTTGTGCAAGTAGATCTCGAGCCAAATCATGATATTGCTTCTTTGCCATTAAAGTCTTGTGTTGAAGCTTTGGATGAAAGTCCATGAAACTAGAGAAGGTTAAATCTCTTTGAACCTGTGGAGAAAGTGTGTTATACTCATCATACATGTCGAGTATTTCTGTCTTTTTATCAGGTTGTGAAATCTGGGCTAATTGTTGTTGTACCTTAACAAGATCCTTCCAGACTTTTTCCAAACCATGCATCTTTCCTAGCTAGAAACTACTTGTCTTTGCAGGTGAATATCCAAACTTACACTGCTCAAATTCTTCAGAATGACACACAAAACCTATAGAGAGCAGTATTATATCAACGCAATTACAATCGTTGTATTTCTGCTTTCTGTAAACGTAGAAGTGTTGAGTTTCTGATATATTGTGATAAGTCTGCTGGTTCCCTTTAAAATGATTTCAAAATAAGATATATTTCAAGCCAAAATATTTTGAACCAAACATTAACCTGAATTCAGGTAGATGAGTTCAAAATATACTCAACAAGTTGGATTCTGAATCCCAATTGCATGTCAATGATCCACAAATCTGTTGTGTTGAAAGGCTACCACTGTAATGATCTCAACCTGTTATGGCTCTCAATGTAACTTCAATAATTCTGAATTCTGGAAATGTTATGTTCCCCTCTAGTTTTGTGCAAATGAGCATATGTTTTTATACCAAAACCTCAAGGAGTAAATCCTTTAATATTAAAAGAATAAGCCAATAATTCCAAGACTACTCAAGACAAGAATATGCAGACCATTATGCAAAGATGAAATATTTCTCAGACATTGCTTTTGAACACCTACGTTGCACTCATTAAACACTTGCTTAATTCGTATTTTCCCTCCAACATTACTACACATGTTTTGTTCTGAAAACTGAGAGCTTCCTCTGAAAATTGAGAACTTCCTGTATATATGATTCTCCACGTTCACTAAGAATTTGTTATTCAAGGTTTAAACACCTCTTCCTCGAATCTTCCGCCCATAACTATATTCAGAAACATTGCTGGCAATATAAGAAATCTTGCTGGAAGAGTTACAAGTTGCGGGCATTACAAATTGGTTTGTGCAATGTTCTATGGAAATATTAATTGAAACCTTTGATTTGCCTAAATAATTCTTTCACACTCGATGACCAAGCTATATTCCCTTTCTCAGGCTTAGTAACCAAATACCAGCTACTCGAATGGAAACCAAAAAAATATCTCCAGCTGGACACGATAGCAGAGTTTCAGATATACGTTCCTGTGTATTCATTCACGGTAAACAACCATCAACAGGCACGAGATAACCATACAATATACACCGATTAATAACCATAGCGGCTCAACAAATATCACTCACGACATCTCTCATGTACTTTGTCATTGTTGACGGCAGGTATGAGGGAAGTCGTCACTGTCAAAGAAATGCCAAATGATCTTTCGTCTAGTTAGGGGATGTCTATCACCCACGATTGCTCTTTGCTATGGAGAAGAAACCTTTGTTTTCTGATTGCAGCTAACAGGCACCTTACTCAGACCCTGAAAATCTGTACAGTTTCCCACCATGATTCGTGGCAACATAAGAGTACCCGCGGACAAGTGCGACTAAGTTTCAACTGCAGTAGATGGCTCCAAATTCTTAACAATTTCTGCTCGAGGAGATGAAATGACACCAGGGAAATGGTTCACGTCATCACAAAGAGTGAGACCCAGCCCCAAATACAGTACCTGTGCCTGTCATAGCTGCGTGAATGCTTGTTGGAGTGCACCGAAATAATTTAATTGATCCTTCCTGCCAATTAAAATTTCCTTGTGACTATAGTCTAGCAATCATAGAACATAGGTAAGGCGCAAAGAAGTAGTTTCCGTTTTTTATATTGCCAGACAACTATAGTTTGTAATAGTTATCACCCGAAATATTAAACTCCACCGCTTGTCTATAGTCTCCGCTATAGTTTGTAATATTTGTCACCCGAAATATTAAACTCCACCGCTTACAAGACAGCAATATTATTTCATAAACAATGTTCGGTCTATTTGAAAGTTCAATATTATAAAAGGGTCACAAGCATAGCCCGATAACTTTTAAAAAAAATATTTATTCCCCACCTTTGGTTGTTTCACTAAAGTCTTAAACAAATATTTTAATCTCGGAACTAAGGGCATCCGCTTGAATATAAAATTCACTCCAAGTTTACTTGTAGAATTCAGGCCTTAATTCATAAATTTCATTTATGCGAACATTATAATTAAAACCTTCGAAACCCATGAATAAAATGAAGCCCGTTAAGTTAAGCTCACGTCTTTGAAATTTAATAGCCTCATCAAACATTTGCTTCATTTCTTAATATCACCAGAATCATACGGCATGGCCAAACAAAATGCAATGATATTGGGAACTGCCGCAATATTTTCCACTCCAATAAAGGTTTTGGACCAAGGTTTGAATAGGAGAATCTAGTCTCAAAATCTTCACAGAATGGTCACTATAATATCCATAAACCCTTTTTTTTTGTTTTTTGCAGACACAATTCTTCATATCAAAAAATACCTTAGCTCTATAAATACCTTTTATCAATTTCATTCTGAATAAACCCCACAGGCTGGCAAGAAAACCAGCTCTGATACCATTGTAATGACCCTAAACCGGTCCTCGCTTGAATTTTCACAAAGATTTCTCATATAGATTTAAACATTCAAATACATACAGAAAACCATTGATCCGATAGCAATAAACCAGCAAATATATTCTAATAACTTCTTAGAGAAATGGTATCGTATTATACAACAACACAATAACCATGGATTACAAACTTCCCAATCTGAAATACAGAAATAACAGTAAGATCGAATAATAAAGAACCTGTAAATGCAATGGTGAACTCTGCTGTGAATCCACTCTGCTGATGAACTGGGGCTACGTCCAATCCACCTCTAAGCCAAAAGGGTTTCCGTCCTCACAACTGTATTCGAAAGCTGAAAGCTTCCTGATATCTCCAAGAGATAAATATAATATCAAAACTAAGCATATCTCAATGAGACTCCAAGCCTTCTTTTAAGGCTACAGCTGTGACTCTTTAGTTTCCCCACTTTGTCTCTTCATATTCCACTTAAAGTCACTTCCAAATAAATATAACCGTTGACTTATAAAGTGACATAATAAAATAAAGTAAGGAATCTTCTGGCATTAAAATGGAGGGCCAAACGAACTCGGATGAAGACATGTGATAGCTTGCCGGAAAGCTCTCGGCGAGACGCTCCGAGTCCACTACTGAAATGCCAGGAACACTGAGTTCTGCCGACTTACTATAAATAGTAAGCACCCTGGAAACCCTGTGGAAACTGACCCAATTGGCCTGAAACTGAAAACACCTAGGCCAAACATCCCTCTGATCACCTGCCAAGCCTCAGTTAACCCAGCGGATCATGATGAAAGGCTAACTATATGGCACGAAATAATGTGCCCCGAAAAGGGGACATTACATTTAATAAGGAGCTTCCTTTTTAGCTCACACACTTCCTGATTTCTTGTCTTGGATTCCCGTTTCCTATGAATAGTTAAGGATTGCTTGAAGGGAAATCTAAAAATATGAGTTTCGCCCTTTTCTAAACATCTTTGTATTTGTTGAGTAGTCCTATTGCATATTGCCTCGTTGTCCTTGATGATGTAGATTTAGTACCCTTTATTGATGATACTTTAGAGGAGCTTGAGTATCTCCATGGCCCCTATTGATTCAACGCAACAAGACACCCATTGTCTTCCAAACACAGCCACTTGGGATTCTTATCTTGCACACATATCATCCTTGTTTTGGGGGTCTTAGATTGCAGATTTGGAGAATTAATTTGAGGACATTCATCTCCTCTTTCATGACAATCACATCATCGTCGTTGGTCCATCATCATTGTCTTTGGAGCTTGTTCTACATTAGTCTTCATAGGATCCTAGATTGATGGTCTCATTCTGACATGTGGACATTTGAGCAGTTTTTAGAGTTGCACATTATTTGGATTCGGATCTTTTAAAGTCTAGTCTAAATTGTGTGAGGACAATCAATGTCATACAACACAGTGTGTCATAATCAACACTAGAACAATTCACTCATACAACATGGTCAATGATGTTACCCCAGGCTGATGTACTCCAGGTGTGTGCGGTTCAAGTATGAGTCCATATAGATAAGGCAAAAGATTGAGCCATGATACCTCCTCAAGTGATTAAATTAGAGAGCAATAACCTCAATGCATGTAAATAAGATCAAATGGATTCATCTCATGCAAACAAATCATTTCCAAGTGCAGAGACTCTAAGTAATTGACTAGAATGTAAAATCACAAAAGTTGACTAAAACTACTTGGGCTAGATTTTGGAAAAAGTGCATGGATTGATTTGAAGAGCTCTGAAATACCTTTCCAATGTCATATGAATCATGAGTACCAGAGATATAGGCAAAAGGTTGTGAGCTCAAAAGCCAAAAGTGATGATTAGACTTCAACAGACAATAAATTGTACCAACAACAAAATTTGATGATGATATTTGCACTACTGGATAGTATGTGGAACTAGCTTTTTGATGATATTTGTTGCCCAATTTCAGCATTATGTGCAAAAGTTGTAACCTTTTTATGAAAATATGTCAAAAAGACCAAAAAACTTAAGCTAGTGGCTAGTAGGTGGTGACCTGGTGACACCTCATAGAGGTGGTGACTCGGTGGCACCAAAAAATGATGTCAACATGCTGAAAAATTGTGCAGGTCATCAGAAAAGCCAATTTTGTTGGAAAACTACCCAAATTGCTAGAAAAAGTAGAAAATGGGCAGAAAATGGTGCAGGAGGCTGAAAAATGGCGTAAGAAAGGTTATAACATTGCATAGAAATAGTATAGAACAGTGTGCAATTGCACATAGATGGTACCTCTGTATAAATTTTTTTTTTAATGTATTTTTGCCTCAAAAAATGTGTAGTCCCAAAAAAAGCACTTAAATTTCTCCTACTCAGATTTTGGCAAATGTACAGTTGATCTTAAGGTTTTTGGGCGCTTCGGGTGCAATTGTGAGGTTTGTTTTTCTTTATGATGCACTGTTTTTTTCCTCAAGGTTGGATCTCTCAAAAATGAATAGGAAGTCATAGAGATCTGGAGCTCTAATACCATATTGGAGTTGATAGTGAACCCTATAGCTCCCTAAAATTACCTGCAACAAAAACACCTATCACATGGACAAAAAAAGCCATGATTGTGCTATGTAACCTCGAGAGAAGATTTGACTTAGAAAAGTATGATGGCTCATGTATTGAATGGTCTGAGTAAATTCAATTGGATTGACTTAGGTGGTAATTACAATGAACAGTAATGAATGTGTTGGCTAAATATTTTGCAAGTCACTAAGACTACAACTTGCAAAACGTGTGTTTTAGGCAGCAGTATGTGAGATTTCTCTCTCCTCTCAGCAATAGGGGAGGCTCCCTTCTTACCGCAGGTGGCTTCAAGTAGAACTAAACTGTAACACATACAGTTCACCTTGCAACAGTAATACCGGTGACTCGATGATTGACTTAAGGACAATCAAACGAGGCAACAGTTGATTTATCTAAAGATGAAGTGACACAATGAGCTCAAAGTCTCCTGTCCTCACTTCAAATAAGCACTCTAATCTATTGTCTAATACTAAAGCCCAAAGTCTTCAGTCCTTGGATTATATCAGCCACTAGTTTCTATAGTAACCCCGATTTCCTGAAGCACAAAGTCTTCAGAAAACTTGGATTAAAACGCTCAAATGATATACGCAAG
>MU227687.1:1212127-1225206 GCA_018584345.1 Thuja plicata | reverse complement strand
TATAGTATTTAAATGAAATCAGACTATTTTAAGCTAATTTCAATAAAATATTAAAAACTATAGTTGAATCAACTCGGAATGAGTTGAAATTTGAAAATGGACTACAAAATCCACTTAATATATCAAAAATAATTCGAACTCGTGTAATTGACTTCGAAAACCCCACCTTTTAAGGATTTTTAAAGAATATGCAATCAGCTTGAAAAACCCCACTTTTTACATCATAACTTGAGTTGTACTACGTTTGATGTCTAAGTTAGCTCGAAATGAGCGTATTTCAAAGGGCTATCGACTCAAGGGAAAAACAAAGACTAAAAACGCCAAATAAGAAAGAGCAAAACAAAGGAAAGGACTTAAGAACGCATGAAACGTATGTTTACAAAGAATTCTTCAGGAATGAAGAATTATCTCTATTAACACTCTATTCAGAACGTTCAAATCATAGAGGATACTACTACGAATTGACAAGAAAATTGCGTAGGGTTGCCACAATTTTGTGATCTCAAAATTGAGGACAACAGAATGCTTATGAAAGAAAAAAGAAAACCCTAGATGAAACCCTAAGTGAGGATTATATTAGATAATGACAGGTGTCCTCATCCTATGCTATGAGTCTTGAGACAACAGGACCTAAATATAGAAAAGCACTCTTATGGTTTGCTTAAGTGTAATAAAGTAAAAGGGGACCTAATTAATGATTGATTAATTAATTAGGCGATTACTTGTTTACTCCAACACAACTCAGATCTATAACCTCTCACACATTTGGATAGATTCAATCATTGAAGCAAAGGCATCACATCTGCTGAAATCCTCTAGACAACTAACTCCCTCTCTTAGGTAGCAGACCACTCCATTATCCAGATATGAAAGATTTCTGATTATGTGCTTTGATACCTTTTTTGTTTGCAGACCTTGGTAAGTAGATTCTACACTTGAAAATTTATTCCTAATTGCAAAGAGCTTAAACTGAATAACTCTAATCTAAATAACAGATCTGAGTATGCTTATATACAAATACACTAAGTTACCATATTCGCTCCAGGAGGGAGGAATTCGACATTCGATTTGCATGGAATTCGAATTCGGTTTGAATTCGATCCAAATTCGTTGTTTATCTTCAGTCACGAACTCGGTGGGCAGAATGAATTACGGTGGGCAGAATGAATTGGCAGGTGCTTGAAAAAACGCTTGGCTACAAGTTTTTCATCTCAATCAGACCCGAACCGCGCCTTGGAAAACCGCAAACATGAAGGGATTTCGCGGGGAATAAAGCCCATTTTCATCGAGCCATCTCTTGGGCTTAAATTCCAAACAATCGGGCCCCCAAATGGTCTTCATCCGTCCCATGGCGTAGGGATGGTAAGTCACCCGGGATCCCCTGCTAACGAAAGTCCCGTCGGGCAAAACATCATCTTGGATTGCTTGTTTGGAATCGAAGGGAACAGGCGGGTAAAGTCTCATGGATTCACAGAGCGAGGCGTGTAGGTAGTTCATCTGCTGCAACTGCTCGTACGAGAACACACCCGCCGGTTCATCACACCCTCCGAGCCGGGCGGTTTCACGGCGAATGGCATGTTCGACATGTGGATGCGAGCAGAGAAGCTAGAAGAACCAGGTTGAGAGCTGCAGAAGTGGTATCCCGTCCTGCCAAAATGAAGCTCACGATGCTGTCGCGAAGAAATTCGTGGGACAGATGACCGGCGACCTAATAGACAACTCAATCATAATCCTTCCGACAACTAATAGACAACTCAATCATAATCCTCCTGTGTCTTCCTTCCGATATAACATGATCTCTTCGTTCTCGCATTATATAGCCCGGGGAAAGTCGCGACTATGGGTGTCGCTTCATTAAATTTAATTTGTTCATTCTTTATCGTATTTAATAATTTTATTAATTAGATTGATATATTATTTGTTTCTTTGCATTAATTTATAAATATATATTCTTAATTTATATTTCTATATATATATAAATATTTATAATGTTAAATTAATTTATAAACATATATTTGGTAGGGACGAACCTAAAATGAATCGAACCCAGCCCAAAATTTTTTTTGACGAATTTCGAACCCGAATCTCGAACCTGCATACGAACTGGAATCCGAACCGGCAACTTAGCAAATACATAGTACTGAAAATATGAATAGCAAATACGTACAGATTCTTATTGCTGCATCTGCCATCTTCTAAAACTGAAAGAAATATACAGCATTGGAATGCTATTTTAGAAAAAGAGTCTTTATGTATCGTAATTAAAATTAGAATACGTGCCCTTTAAATAGGGATGTGCCCTAGTGCTAACTGCAAAGAGCTTAAAATGAAAATCTCCAGTCAAAACAACAGATCTGAGTATGCTTATCTACAAACACATAATACTGAAAATATGAATAGCCAATAGGTACAGATTCTCAATACTGCATCTATCTTTTACTAAACCTGAATAAATATGCAGCATTAGAATGCAATTTTAGAAAAAGAGAGTTTATATACATCATAATTGCAATTAGAACATGTTTTTTAAATAGAGATTTGCACTAGGAATCTAACTAGAAAAATTAGATGAGGTGTCAAGTAAAGCTCCAAGCTAAGCTTACAACTCACTGAAGTTACACTTAGTTTGACTAATCAATCAACCTAATTTACTTAAAATTAAGTTACATCCACGAATGAAAGTCTCAAATAGTTAATTGTGTTCTAGTCTCAAAGAAGGTTCCCTACATAGCTGGGCACTATTCTCCTATATAATTATGTCCTCCGCATGCTGTGATCTATCTCTGCTGCACACAGATCTGGATCTGCAGCTGTCACTGTTAAGCCATCACTTTGAGAATACTAGCCAAGCAACTCAAGGTGAAACTCTAACAAAGGGATGCTCTTATATTGGGAGAATGCCCATTAAATTTATGTTTTTATTGGAATGGTAGGAATCCCTATCCGAAAGTTGCCCAAATGTCACCAAACATAGTTATGTTTCAATACCTCTGGAGATGCTTCCCTGGGAAAGTCTGGTTTGACATTAATTTGTATCAATCAGAACATTTGTATGGGCATGTGGTTGCATGGAGATTTTTTATGGGAAGTTTGTGTATTTGTAGGATTGTAGCAACTTTATCTTTTTTCCTTGTGGTTTAATGTTGTATTATTATGATATATCGAAGCAAGAAGCTAGACTTTTACTCAGATATCTCAAAATCAGATCTTATACCATGGATAACCTGAGATTGCAGTGGCTCTGGTCCCTCCATGCAGTGAAATATGCCGATTGTTCGGATTTTTGATTTCACTAATAAAGTGATTTGAAACACACTTCTTTGATCCACTTCTTGATTCCCCAGGGGGAATTCCTGCCACCTCAGCAAATGCTTATAGGACCATTAATCTTATTCTAACTCATCTTCGACTCGTCTCAATTCTGTGTTTGACAATGGTAATTCTTATGGCATGCTACCTCTGTTGTATTTTTAATGCTATTAACTTGTTGACATCCTAGCTATGAATTCTCTGTTCACATTTTTCTCTTTGATACTTTCTGCATCTGTAGTCTTTCAGTTCTTGTTCCCTAGAAGTCTCCTCCAGAACCATCCTTGTTATCACCAGTTACTTGAATGCTTTTAGAAAATGCCATGATACAGTTTGTGGATTATATTCTCCTCTAAACTCTTTGTCTACGAGTCAGCATCCTTTTCTGTCTATTATTAGTTTTATTTTTGATTTCCATACCTTTCATTATCTGTTCACGGATTGTTACTCTTAATCAATTAGTTCTAGTGGCTATCTTCTCTAGGGTATGTGCAAATGACTGTCTTGAGCTGAAGATGTCCAATTTTTTATACTAATGGGTAATGTGTTATTTTTGACAGCCTTCTGTTGGGCTATAAATCTTGTATGTTGAAATTCACATCATTTTTGATCAGTTACTCTTCATTTTGGATCTTTTGTCACTGGGATCTTGTACCTTAGATATTCTCTGTCCTGATTTACTGATACCTTCAAGCTGACTGATGTTGGGTTTTCTTAATATTGATTATTCTACATTTTCAATCCCTGTTTTTGATTTTGACCTGTGAGCTGTACCCTTAGACGTGACTAAAGGTCTATTTGCATTTTTGCCGCTTCCAGAACCATTGTGCATCATCCAAACATTGTAATGTATCTTTTTTCTATGCACATGATTAGTTATTCCTTTTCTTGACTTTGGCAGACTCATTTGCCATAGCTTATGTGTTCTTCAGGCTCATTCCTGCAAAACAATTCCTGAGCTTAGGGTGCATTGTAAAATTCTACAACTATTTAGTTGGTCATTTCTTTGTGGTTGTGCTCATTTCAATTGTATTAATATTCCCTCAAACCTATATTTGTCCCCATTTCTAGTTCTGACTGCAAACCATAATTTCTACATATAACTAACTGCATTGCATTGCCCTTTAAGGAAAGTTCATCTATCGAGGGTTCATTTGCAACAGGTTACCACAGGCACGTTGATTTTTACTATCGAGGGTTCATTTGCAACAGATTACCACAGGCACGTTGATTAGTACTCAAATGTTCATCCGGATGTAAATCCATCTGCATTGTTCTTGACAATAGTTTTCCACTGAACTTCTGTCTGCATGGTGCATTCCATGAATAGTTAATTGGTGCTGGTTTGTGAATAAAATTGTGCTGTCAGGACTCAGAACAATCTCTTGATTATCTTTTGTGCATATTTTCATGCCTTATATATGTACATTTCTATTTTCATTTGCTTCATATTAGAGCCAATTACCTGCATTGCAGAGGAATATTGTTGAAAGTGGTTGGTTGCTTTACATTTTCATCATTTATATTTGTTCATGATCAAAACATGTTCACTGATGCCATAATTTTGTGCATTCCAGAGTGTATCAGTTTCACAGGCAAGGCGGTTTTCAAAGTTCAGGGAGCGTAAAAGCCGGATTGAAAAGGATGTGGTAATGCCTAAAATTATAGCAATTTTGGACTGTATTTACTACAGACTGAATTCCACAGATTTTTTGTTTGGGCAATTGAATGATTGCTATATGTAGCTATTGGCTAAGTAAGAAAATAATGTTATGGGTAATTTGTTTCTGTTGAATCTCTTGCAGGTGAGGACTGATCGAAGCTTGCCTTATTATGATGGTGATGACAACCCAAATTTAGATCGTCTTAGAGACATATTGGTCACTTACTCATTCTATAATTTTGATCTTGGTTACTGTCAGGTGATTATGCCCTTTTTTCTGGTCTTGAATAAACCATTCTAAAAGAGGACTTTAGAAATAATAATTAACGTGGATTCTTGATATGTATTTGTCACTTATAAGTAATTGTGCACTGAGTGCAGCAAATTTTGAGCATATATTGATAAATTCTTGTCAATTTGTACTAGAGTGCCTTTAAGCCCAACTCTATATGTGTGATCTTTTTGTATTGGATTGGACTATTTGACTCTAACTTGATTTGTGAGATCATACGCTCAAAATTGTTCCTCGTGGTTTGCTGTTTCTTCAAAAATATTGTATAGATAAGTCTTTATACCACCTTGACTTTATAATGAGAGCATAAAAATTGATTTGGAAACTATAAAAAACATTCTATAGATCAGATAAGTTTTATGCCATCTGGATTCCATAAAAATAACATGAAACTGAACCTATTGTTTAGTCAACTGCTCGCTCCGCTTTGTTTTCATGAGTATTTTGTTGCTTGATTTGACCTGTTTTGTTCACACTAAACTGAGTTTTCTCAAATTAGAAGATTTGGTAAATATGCAGGGAAGCTTCTCAAACAAGAATGATACTGCATGATTGACATGAGATATTCTCTTAAATTGGACATACACAAGTATTCAAGCAATTCAAAATATGAATGGAAGCTTTCCATTTGATTATGTGTTATAACACATTTCTTTTATTGTAGATATCACAAAACTTTCAACAAATCTGTGAAATACTTAAATATATTCACACTATGGATGTAAGGTACATATTGATGTGGTTTTAACTTCTAATATTCTCAATCATGCAGGGGATGAGTGATCTACTTTCGCCCATTTTGTATATCATGGAGGATGAATCGGAGTCATTTTGGTGTTTTGTTGCTTTGATGGAACGCCTTGGTGCAAATTTTGACCGTGATCAAAATGGAATGCATTCACAGCTTCTGGCTCTCAGAAAGGTTGGTAAATATATATTTTTTAATATTTTTGGCTGTAATTAGAGTACCATTTCTAGAATGAGTTATGATGTCCTGACAGTGACTGTTCAGCTTTGCAGTCAATAGTAGTAAGACAATACAGTTTAACTTCTACATGTTAGGATATATGCTGACGTGTCAATAGCAGCATCCTCACACTTATTCTTAACAATTGGAAAACTAATTTTAAAAAGCTAGAGATGAGAAATTTCCCGAGGATAGAAGCTATGACTCGCCAGAAAATGGTGCAGGAATGCAGTTTATGAAGTGAAAGGAATTGTGGGGGAGCAAATGTAATGTCCCTTTCTAGAAATTTCTGATTTTTTCCTTAACACAATAATTCCAACTTAAGATAAGAATTGCGTTTGTTTATAAATATAACTTTATAAAAAATTGTGATATTGCTATCAGGATTCAACTGTGTAGTTTTTGAGTCAAATTCATTGACCCATAATTCATGAGTAGTGGTTCACATGAACCCATCTCTCATGAGAATGAATGGAACACTTAGCACTCATTGGATCTAGGTGATGCTCACAGAGGTGAAGCACTTATAAAAAATGATGATTTTTATTGAAATGTTCAACTTATAGTTTTTATGAATAATTTTTTAAAATAGAACTTATCTTGATTTTCTGCAATAATTATCCTTCAAGCTATGGTAATAATGTCTTTGTCAAATATTATGATTCATGAAGTTATAATATTCTGAGTTATTGGGTTCACCTGCTGCCGGGTCCGATTTGGGTCCGGTTCGCACCGGCTCCAGCGATTCACTGGGGAGTCCGTCAAAATCTCTGCAACTGATGAGAAGGTGGGAGATAGAACAAAGCAAAATTAATAGAAAAATGTGGAGTATTCAGTTGGGTGGATGATGGCAGGAGGTCATCACTTGTTTTGATCTTTAGTTTTTTCTTTATTTTTGCTTTTATTTTTCTTGTGCGTGTTTTCTAAAATTTAGCATGTTAAAAATTATCAAGATAACCACTGTTTTAATTTTAGTGTGCCGGAGTTTAATATTTTGAAATTTTAATTTGGATTCTTAAATAATTAGTATATTAAATTGAATGTATTTAGTATTTTTAATGTTTATATTAATTTTTTAGATAATATTTAAATGAATTTTTTAATACATTTATCTTCTAATATTATTGGCGAACTTCTGGATTTTTAGCGGGGAGGTCACAAGGGGGACCTCCTCCCCAATAAACATATTTAACTAAAAATCCACTTATTCAACTCAAATCAACTCAGAAGCCACAATGGAAGTCCAAGAGCCACACTAGGAATTCCAACACGAGATGTCACTTTGGGGATTCAAACATGGATCTCCATCTTGAGAACCTTTGTAATATCCCTAATGGAGTATATGGCCAAATTTCCCACTTTTCCAAGTTTTTTGTCAAACAATTTGCTTGAATGCTGATTGGATGCTCCAGTTTGTACAGTTACGGTGTATGTTGTTGGCTGGATTGCTAAGAAGTAATTGAATACATTGCAATAATTCACATTCACAGATTCATATCATAATGCAAATGTGAATGAACACAAATTTATGTACGAGTAGCAGATGTGAACAACATATAATCAAAGAACTCACTGATTGAACAACAGAGAAACTACCACCAAGAATGAAAGCACCATAAGTCATTGAAGAGAAGTTTACAAATAGATAATTTGTGTACCTTTAATTGAATAGATTCTGCTGAAGATGAAACTCAGAAACATTATACAGCTGATATGCTTATATGTATGAATCAGAAACTAATCATTATTGTCTTCAGCAATACAGATCAGCAGCACTGAACACCAAGGCAACTTAATACTATCCAGCCAAATCCTTATTGCAGGCCCATTAATTTGCATGAACCACCTGTGTACATTATTGCAATTCGCAGACAATCCTACAGCAGTTCAGCTTTTGCAATTCTGAAATTGGTATGAAAACACTCGAATCATACACAAGTATTAATCTCAAATATTCCTTCCTACTTCTGATCAAGTCCAACGAACTGTTCCAGAACTGACATGTGAAGGAAAGCAATTTTAGCCGGTGGCCAATGGCAATCATGTATTCAACACACATCCAAAAGTTTGCATTTAGAACCCACAGCTCAAACAGCTAGTCTCCGTTCTGAAAGGGGCCATATAGGAAAACAGTGTCTAGGGATAGAGACTTGATCACAAGGAAATAAAGACCACGCTTGCCAAAAATGAAGCGCACACATAAATCCCTTTTCCAAATCCCTGCAGGCTCAGACATGAGATCTTAGCCATACCACGATGGCTGAGAGACACCCCAACGCCCAGTTTGATATGCGATAAAGTTATGTGCCAGTCATTAGAAATACACCAAATATTAGAAATATCGAAGCCTTTGATGAAGTATTAAGAATGAGCCACTGATTAATCAGACTGGACTTTGCAACATTAATCGTTATATTCATTTAGTCACGTCTTCAGAATATTAATTGGTTAATGTATATCTTCCTTTTGCCAAGGCTTAAAATGATACCAAATAATGAATCTGTGTCCACAAATGATGTGCCAATATAATACTCAAAATGAAATAATCTTTTTTTTTCCAAATCAGGTAAAAATACCACAGAACAAGTAACTTTATTATTCCAAATTTTTCTCCAAAGGAAGGGATGGATTTTCGTCCACACCTTCAACTCCAAGAGTTTTCGTGCTCAGAAGTTCACTCAAAGGAAATGAATCATATATCAAATTCAACAAACATCTGAACATGTCGAATACAATCCAAAACCCTTCCTTCCAAAGGACCTTAAGAAGCATCTAGAATATTAGGCCGACTTAGCCTACTTCAATTTTATTCTTTTATGTATGAAGAACTCTATATCACCCTATTGCACTTTGATGCAATCACCATTATTGGAACCTGCAACTCTGACATGTGAAAGTACTCGTATGGTTATGCTTATCCACTCTCCTTCCAACAATGTCTCATCATAATCCCACCACTCCATGCTCATGCTGTAGACTGAAATTTGATTAACAACTTGCTGCATACTCTTGAGTGTTTGTATACTCATCCATTCCACATACTCCAATCTGCCCACCATAGATGCATACTAGATCAAAAGATCATCATAAAATGTCAGACCTCAAAAAATTCTTGCACTACCATCATATTCACTCCTTAGAAAATCAATTGTTAAGGTTATTTCCTTTCCACTTCGTGATTATTCGTTGCTGTGATAAACCTTGCTGCTGCTACCTGTGGTGCTTCATCCACCAAGGCCTTGAGAATTATCTGCTTTCCATCCACCATGAGTTCTAACTCCATCTGCTGGAAGTACTGAATGTATCATCCAAGATAATGCAACCATTGGATTCCCAATATAATGTCAGAACCAACAATCTCAATCGTGTAGAAATTATCGGTGATCGTATAGTCCCCAAACTCAATGCTCATTTGTGGTACTTTCTTGTTGCTTCTCACCTTAAATCCATCCGCCATCAACACAATGATTCTTGAAAAATCCTCCAAGTCCAATCCTTTTCTTGACACCAAGCTGTCACTCATGAAATTGTCAGTTGCACCGCTGTCCATTGCACCGCTGTCCACCAAACACGTCCCTTTCAACCCATTCACAAATCCACTTACTCTAAATGGTTGATGCTTGGGAATACTTGGAAGTAAACTAATAGCCCATGTGCTAAGGCTATATTATCTTGTTCTTCATTACCACTCTCTGAAGTATCATCAATTGTGTCTTCAATTGTTGGATGTAACTTCAATGTGATACATTTACCTTTCTCAAGACATCTATGACCGGGCACCCATGATTCATGACAATGGAAACACAACTTCTTATGCAACTCATCCTTGCTCACAAAATCCAACTTCTTAGCAACTTTCTTACTTGGTTTGGATGGAACAATTAACTTCTCTTGAGATGATTTCTTTTGCTTGGCACGTGTATCCTATGATTGTGCTTACTCTTAGGACTAAAAAATTCCATGCAGCGTGCTCTTTTAATGTCATCAGCAAGAGGAGGATCAAAAGCTTTGACTTGACCTCTGAGAGGCTCTGACAAACCCTCTATGAACCAAGAAATCAATCTCCTCTCGGTCACATCAGAAACCATTATTGACAATCGCTGAAACTCTGAAATGTATGCATCAAGCATTCCAACCTTTCTCAACTAAGCCAACTCTTTGGAGTGTACTTCTAAATCCTTGTGGTCAAACCGCTCTATCATTGAAGTGCAAAATTGATCATAAGAAACAATCGAACCATGACCCTGAGTCACTAAACCATGATACCACCATTCATGTGCAACTCCTTCAGGGTGACGGGTTGATGGCTTCACTCTCCTTTATCTAATTCAGGGCAAGGTAAGTATCCAATTTCTGAATCCAAGCTCTGGCTGTACCCTTGGATGATCCATCAAAACTGTGTAAGGATAGATTTCTCAACCTTTTTTGCAGTCCATAATTTTGCTTCCCTTGATTCCATTGTTTCTTCTTTGGCTTTGTCTGTTTGGTGACCTCCAAGTAGTCTCTAAAAGTGATCACTGCATGAAAATCTTCCCCCAGTGCTTGATACTTAGCCAAAATCTCAACATCCTCATCCTCCTCCATGGGTTCCTCTTTTCCAGCCTCATTCTCTTGTATAAAGGTAGGAATGAAAGATTTTGATTTTGATGAGCTCGTAGGTTTGTTGGTAGAATACTCATAATTTTCTGGAGCTTTGCTACTTTCCTCTCTCTTTGTATGCACTAAATTTCTCCCATTTGCTGTGTTATGAATCATCTGACTCAAATAAAGATTGGTATTTTGTGGTTGTCTTCTCTTCACTTGTGGATGGTGGTTGATTGATGCCAGCTATTATCCCTTTCTGTCTCTCCAAGTTATGACCACCCTTTCCATGCATGCAATGAATCCAAACAGGCTGCCAAGACTTGAAGCTTTGATAGTGATACCATTGAAATATACCTAATGGAATATATGGCCAAATTTCCCTATTTTCCTTCTAAGGATTTTGTCCAACAGTTTGCTTGAATGCTGATTGGATGTTCTAGTTTGTACAGTGACGGTGTATGTTGCTGGTTGGATTGCTAAGAAGTAATTGAATACATTGCAATAATTCACATTCACAGATTCATATCATAAAATGCAAATGTGAATGAACGCGAATTTATGTATGAGCAGCAGATGTGAAAAACATATAATCAAAGAACTCACTGATTGAACAGCAGAGAAACTACCACCAAGGAAAGCACTACATAAATCATTTAAGAGCAGTTTACAAATAGATAATTTGCTGACCTTTAATTGAATAGATTCTACTGAAAATGAAACTCAAACATTAGACAGCTGATAATCTTAGGCTTATATGTATGAATCAAAAACTAATCATTATTGTGCTCAGTAATACAGATCAGCAGCACCAAACACCCAAGCAACTTAATACTATCCGGCCAAATCCTTATCATAGGCCTATTAATTTGCATGAACCATCTGTATACGTTATTGCAATTCACAGACATCCTACAACAGTCTTCAAGCTTCTACAATTCTGAAATTGGTATGGATTCTATGGAAACACTCGAATCATTCACAGCAAGTATTAATCTCAAATATTCTTTCCTACTTCTGATTAAGTCCAACGGACTGTTCCAGAGCTGACATGTGAAAGAAGCCAATTCTAGGTGGTGGCCTATGGGCACATCCAAAAGTTTGCATCTAGAACCCACAACTTGAACAGCTAGTCTCTGTTATGAAAGGGGCCACACACAGGAAATTGGGAAAGCAACGTCTAGGGATAGAGGCTCGATCGCAAGGAAATGAAGACCACGCCTGCCAAAAATGAAGCCCACACACAGCAAACATTAGAAATATTAATCACCAAATATTAGAAATATTGAAGCCTTTGATGAAGTATACAAAATGAGCCACTAATTATCCGACTTTGCGACATTAGTCGTAATATTCATTTAGCCACGGCTTCAGAGCATTAGTTGGTCAATTTATATCTTCCTTATGCCAAGGCTTAAAATAAAACCAAATAATGAATTGGGTTCCACAAATAATGTGCCAATATAATACTCAATGAAATAATATTTTTTTTTCCAAATCAGGTAAAAATACCTCAGACAAGCAAGTATCTTTATTGTTTGAAATTCATCTCGAAAGGAGATTTCACAAGATCTGCCCAATAGTGCCTGCTGCCTCGCAAAGACTCTATGGGAAGGGATGGGGTTTTGTCCGCACCTTCAACTCCAAGTGTTTTCGTCCACAAAAGTTCATTTCTCAAAGGAAATGAATCAATATACCAAATTCAATAAACATCTGAACATGTCCAATACAATGCAAAACCCTTCCTCGTATAGGACTCGAAAAAGCATCTAGAATATTAGGCCAACTTAGCCAACTTTAATTTTAATCTTATTTGGAGAACTTTATTTAATAAAGTGACATTACATAATATTTTATTATCATTTAATTAAATTAATTAATTTAAGTCATTTGAATTTTTTTTGACAACTTAATAAAAATCATTTTAAAAATTGGGGGCCATTAAAGCACAACCTCATTGATTGTACACACACATGCGCAATTTTTACATTTTTTTGCTTAGATACCGATGCGCCCTGTTTTAGCTCTGATTCGGATTCGGGTGCGGACGGATGTTGATGCTGGAACGGATGCTGTCTGGGTGCTGTCTGGAAGCGCATCCCAGGCCCCCGGATGCCTGTGGATGCTTCTCAGAAGCATCCACAGGCATCCGGGTGCCTGGGATGTGCTTCCGGATGGCACCCACAGGGCATCCGGGCGCATCCGGGCTAAAAACGCCCAGAAAAATAAAAAAAATGCATTTTTCATTGTTTTTTTTTAATTTTTGC
>MU227687.1:1191623-1201786 GCA_018584345.1 Thuja plicata | reverse complement strand
AATTGTTTTTTATTATGGGTAAAACAGGTTTTGAAAGAACCCAAAAGTCTTTTTACAAAATGTTGCTTAAGTACAGCCAAAAAACAGCCTACCAACAACGAACAAGAAAAAATAGAACATCAAAAAAGAGACTAAAAGACAACACTACTACATCTTTTTGAGTGTTTCAGCTGACTCTAGCTTCGGTTGATAAAAGCTCTTGTTGAGCTCAGCCTGACCGAATAGTTCCTTCTTTTCATCTTCAAAGGTTTCGTCATGCTACCACGAGTTTGAGAACTCAGTCCCTTCTTGGTAGAAAGACTGACCTGCTTACCCTTATCCTTTTTCTCACCAACATTCTTTTTCCCCAGTATTAGAAGCCCCCACAAGGTGCTCTTCTCTGAGGTCCTTAGACTTCCTAGTCAAAACACGGATCCCTTCAGGACTGTTGTGGATGGAACATTTGTTAACTTTGACAATTTTGTTCAGTTTCTGATTGACTTGTTGCATTGTATCCTCCAGCCCCTGAATGCAATTCTCATAATCATTCTTCATCACACTAACATCTTTAGCCATATCATCCAGCACAGAACGAATCTTTCTATCCTCCGCCTTGTTCCTGAAAGTTCCCTCAGTCCCATTGTTGGAGTTGATCTTATTTTGCATACAATGCAATTTAACATTAATTTTATTGATTTCCAGAAACATTTGTTAACTTTGACAATTTTGTCCAGTTTCTGATTGACTTGTTGCATTGTATCCTCCAGCCCCTGAATGCAATTCTCATAATCATTCTTCATCACACTAACATCTTTAGCCATATCATCCAGCACAGAATGAATCTTTTTATCCTCCGCCTTGTTCCTGAAAGTTCCCTTAGTCCCATAGTTGGAGTTGATCTTATTTTGCATACAATGCAATTTAACATTAATTTTATTGATTTCCAGAAAGAACCATTTAGAGAGCTTGAATTGGCCAACAACCCTCTCCCTAGCGAGCCTGAGATCTTAGATTTCCTCTCTGTTCATGTGGAGGTAAGTGAAATCCTTCGAAAGGCCTTGAGGAGGAATACCTTATTCTTCTTTACCTTTGTCAAGCTTCGAAGTTGGGCTTTTGCCTGTGTCTCCCATTTTCTCCTTCCCTTTGGTTTTAAAATTTTCAACTCCCCCGGGCTTGATCCTTTTCTCCTTATCAACAGTCGGTTCCAAATTTTCACCAGTATTAGCTTCACCAGTGTAGGAACCCCTTAAAGTTGAACTCTTTCCCTCTTCTTCATTGATTTCTTCTTCTTGGCTTTGTCTTTCTCCAACAGGGGGATTGGAGTACATTTCAACATAAAACCTATTCTCTTCCTCAGCTGTCCAGTCTTCATCTTCATCTTTGTCCTCAGAATCAGTACTCATATCAGAGTAATGAGTAATGAGTAATGATAGGGGCATACTTCTTGCGGGGGCATACTTCTTGCGGGCCCTAATATTCTTCTTGATCTCAACAGAAAGTGGAAGGGTTTTCATGTGCTCCACAATCAAAAGAACAAGTCCTCCATTCAAAATAGGAAGTTTTGTATTTTTCCTATGTTCTGTTAAATCAAACTCCAAGGAAGCAAGGGGGTAACAAGGAAAATACACAAGCTGTTTATGGCAGACATATGCTATTAGAAGACGCATGCTAATCACATCTGACATATGTTAAAGATTATTGTTCTTTCATGACATTTTCCAATTGTTAAGTACTTAAAGGACTAACTGTTTTCCTTATAGTCCTGTTAGGACAGATATGAAGAATCGCCTAATAAATACTCTATAACATGGTGACCGTTTTTTGATGTCTAAACCACATAGATAAGTGATAGTGGTAACAAGAAATATGACTATATCACAACATGGTGATAAGGCCACCTTGGCAACGTAAAATCAATCTGCTATTGGGATAAAATCTTTGCTTGTATAATTGAAGATGCTATTGGCATAGACCTTGATGATTAAGTTGGAGTAATAAATTGTTTTGGATCGGATAATGAGGGTTGTAATGGGGTCTTCGCATGTGGGAAAAAGCTAAATTAATTTGACAACAGATCTATAGGTAATACAGTCATTATAATGCAAGGCTTTACCCTTGGAGCTCAAAGGCATACCATATAAGATTGTTGATAAAAAAAAGGAGATTGTTGATAAAAAAAAATACTAAAAATGTAGGTTGGGGGACTAAACATAGAAAATAAATACAAGCCTTTGGACAACCCTAAGACCGACTACTACACAACCACACATCAACCTACACCCTCACTATTGGAACACCCTTACTATTAGAATGTGACCAACAAATCATATTAAGTGGATTAAAGTTTGATTTTCGAGGAAGATTTCTTCCATTGGATTGTAATCCAATCTTTTTAACTAATGATCAAGGATGCATCTATTGGAAGATAGGTGGCCAAGTCAAGGTACCCTGGTTAACATGGAGGGAAGAGCTTATTAACACTAGGCTTCGAAACCCAAGGAGAGTATAGGGGAAACGGGGGGGGGTGTACATTTAGCTAACAGGGAGACCAATGAGCCCACTTTAGAAACCTTGGGGGTAGGACATGTAATCTGTGTTTCAAAAGAGCAACATGTTGAATCAAACCAAGAAGTCTACCTAAAATGCTAATGAGTATGATTTAAGTTTGGGACAAGTATCAACAATATGCCTGTTTACCAAAGCAAGATCCGTATCTAAAAGGAATGCCTTCATAGTCAAGTTGTTTCCAAACTCTCTATAATCCAAATCTCCAACAAACTCGAGCAAGATTGATCTCAATAAGAATTTGAGCAAATTTAATATAAGAGTGAAGGAAAAAGTTTAATGAGGGAATCAAAACAACTCACCCAATGAGTTACAAATCGAAACAGGATTGGAGAGGACCCAAATTTGAAGAGGAGGATTGGGCAATCTATTTTTTAGGAACAACTGAGTTTTTTTTTGGTGTGTGTGGGAGCATTAAACTTAAGATACCAAGGTTTTGAGCAAAGAGAGGACTTTCCCAAAGACTAGGGACCAACAAGAAGCAAAATTAATTGTCCTCAAAAGATTCACAAACCGCAATGAGGAAGGCTTATGCACAAGCTAGATAAAGAGAACATAAGGGAGCTTGAGCTTCCTGGTCTTCAAAATTCACTCCTTAAGATAAGTCAAGGTTGGTCATATATTGTGAAACTAGCAAATTGACATGTAAGCTAAAGACCCTCACTCCCAAAATTGAATTGAATGAGGATTAGTTTTTGTCTTCGACAATTCTCTCTCAAGCTTGAGAGATATCCAAACCCAAGCATGTTTTGGGATTTGTTTAAAGCAACACCATTCACACCAAGAGCCTTGGAAGCTAGAGAGCTAACACAAGAATCTAGGTAACCCTTGAGGATTTAAAAAATGTTGTTGCTTAAATCAAGGATCACCTACCCTAGCGGACAAAGGATCCACACAAAGCCTTTGTAGAGATGAAAAATCAATGACAAATTGATTAATGAGATTAGACATACCAAGAGGGCCTAGAGATGTATTACCCATTCAACATTTTCCTGAAGCCAACACCTATCTCTTATATTCCCCATGAATCCTTGAAGAGATAGTGCTAATTATAGGAGAAATATTCTTAGAATGCACACAACAAAGTAGGAGACCCTTGAGGGATAAGCATTTTTTATTACCACAACCATAATTATGACATCCTTCAATCTGGAATTGGGAAATTTCGCACTAGCAAGCTTTCTCACATTTAGACTTGGAAGAGAGTAGAAATCTAAAATATTGCCTAGGGGTTGATGGAAGAGAGCAACAACAAATCATGTACTATCTTTTTGTCAAATGAGTCATTTAAGACATTGATCAAAGGCTAAAATTTCTTTAAAGTCATATGCCATGATCTCTTATGATTGTTACAATAGCAAATAAATATATAGATATATAAGGTGAATGAATTTCATTCTAGTTAACATTACTACTATTGCTGTAAATTTTACTTTAAAACACTAGGTATATTATTTTGATTAGGTAGATATTACAAGTATTATGCATTTATTTTTAGATATTTTTTTATATATTTCTATGGTTAATTTATTTTATCTCTTGATTTAAGAGAAACTATTAGTAAATTGTGCTTTCTTTTAATTTTTTTTTTGGTTGTTATCATCACCTCTTTTAATATTCTTTATTTCATGAATGCACATGATGCTCACTTTGGGTTCTATTTAGTGAATAAACTATTTCTTTGCTTATTCTTGTATATAAATCTATTAATGTATTAGGTAGCTTGCTTTGATTATATTTATGTTCCTTAAGTTAGATTTGCTTCAATATATGATTGAATTTTATGTTCCTTAAGTTAGATTTGCTTCAATATATTATATGATTGAATTTTACATGTTTTCAAAGAAATAAAACATTTTTCTCAAACATTTTATAGTCTTGTTTTCAGGTTATTTTGAAATAACATTTTGTAGGAGGGCCCTAGGAGAAAAACATATAGGGCCATCGTGTTTAGAAAAACTATTTTTTTAAAGAATATTATAAGTATTATGCATTTACTTTTAGATATATATTTTTAATATATTTCTATGGTTAATTTGTTTTATTTCTTGATCTTAATAGAGACTATTAGTAAATTGTGCTTTTTTAATTTTTAATTTTTATGGGTTGTCATCATCACCTCCTTTAATATTCTCTATTTCATGAATGCACATGATGCTCACTTTGGGTTATATTTAGTGAATAAGCTATTGCTTTGCTTATTCCAGTATATGAATTTATTACTTTATGACTGCATTAGGTAGCTTGCTTTGATTATATTTATGTTCCTTAAGTTGGATTTGCTTCAATATATGATTAATTTTTGCATATTTTCAAAGAAATTCAGATTAGACACACTATTTTTCTTCATGTAAGATAAAAAAAATTTCTCAATCATTTTATAGTCTTGTTTTTAGGTTATTTTGAAATAACATTTTGTAGAAGGCCTCTAGGAGAAAAACATATAGGGCCATCATGTTTAAACCCAAAAACCTTAAGGAAGACTAGTTAATTTGTTTGAATTGGAGGACTTAACTTGGTGCTTCAATTGTTTTCTTTTCCCACAAAGTTCAAAGTGAAGGCACAATTTTGGGTTGTAGTACTCTAGATTGATTTCATGAAGGAGAGTTTTTTAAGGCACTAGATGACCAAAATAGTTACAACCTCTTGAGTGGATGGTGTAGCCCCTTAAAGTGCATAGATACCCCTAGATATAGACAACCTCTTAAGTGGACACTAAAAACAATGTTTGCTATTCAACCCTTCTCCATCTCGTAATAGAATTGAACTAGAGGATCTCTTTGAGGTTTGTTTGGGCTCATATAAACTTTTGTTTCAATTGTATTTGAAAGAATACATTTTTGTCTACTTCCTATTAGTGCTATCCTTTTTTTCATATTTTGACTTAGTATAGTAGATTTAATTGTCAGGACTTTCTTCATAACTAGGAACATTTGATACACATCCAAATTGCAAACTAATATCAAAAGGATTTCGTTTAATCTTGCACTATCACAAAGTTTCAAAATTTTTGGTAGGGTTTCATTATGCTTTTGATGTCTCATTCTACTTTAACGTTGTTACATTAAATCACTAGAATTGTATTGGTGAGAATAGATTGATAATAACTACACAACAAAGTCTCCTACCCTATCTCCTTAGACTCATTTTTTAGCCAAGTGATTTTTTGAAGAAGACTAAATGGCTAACCAAGAATGATAGTGTATAGGCTAATTTATCTTATTTTTACTGAAGACCTAATACATCACCCAAAGGGTACTGCATGCCCTTATAATGCTTAGACCATAATTTTATAGCTATTTGGAATCCACTTTGAATCTCCATTAATTCATGTTGTATCCTTGGATAACCTTGCACTCTTGAATGTTAATAAGAAAACTAAAAGAGTTCTTATCCTCATCTTGTGACTACAAAGATCATGACTTTATTAAATGCTTATGATATCTCACTTTAGCAAGTTCATATACTTTTGTAAGACTTAGTGGGATACACTCTTATTAGACATCTCACATTTATTTTATAATCTCATATCTTGATAACTTTTCAAGGATGTTGCTCTCTCTTGAATGCCAACTTTACTACAATGTTATCATTTTCTTTAGATGTAATGTTTGATTACACATAACTCCTTTTATATACTCGCCTCTACCTATTTTCATAATCATAATAATACATTTTATCAAGGATTGTTTCTTCTAAACATGAGACGCATGATTTGTGCCGCGCATGATACTATAGCATCCATTGGATGTCATTATAATTTTTTTTTGACCAATCAGATAGATGAATTTATGATGACCATAACTTTTCCCTAATGTTTTAATTTTCTATTTAAATTTCAAAGTTTTAAAAAATGTTTTTTCCCATTTCCTCATTGGTGCGTACAATGAGCGGTCATTGTTCCAAATGTTTTTACTACCGAAGGGAAATATTTCTTTGGGAAATATTATTTTAGTATATGTGGCCTGAAGTAGGTGAACTTTAATTTCTCTGCTATTTAATAGGTTGAAATGACTATTCTGCCAGAAAATCTAGAAAAATCTGGATGTGTCTTGATTAAAATTTTTGTTTGATCTTTTCTCTTGACTGGTGACAGTTGAATTTGTGATTAAATTCCACTTGCATCAACAATGGAGATGCGTACCAATAATGGAGGAAATCTGTCCTAAAAAATTGCTTGTTACATCATTCTAACATTTGCAGCGTAGATTGGGCGATATTTTTTTTGCTATGGCAATGTTTATGGTCTAGATGAAATGCATCATTTTTAAAGAATAGAGCCAATAAATGAAGGTCTGAAATTAGGTCTTGTAATTGAGGTATGATCTCATTCTCGTCAAATTGTTTCTATTTTCTCAAACATTTATATATTTATACTTTTGAAGATTCCTAAAATTGCCTGCAAAAAATTTGTAGTTATTGGCCTTCATATGAAATATTCTCTTTAGAAAAAATGATTTTTGATCCTTTTATGTTTGTTTTAAGTGCTCTTCCAGTTTTCTCTATTACCTGATTTAAAATTCTGGAACGTAAAAGAGAAATAAAGAAATTTTAAAAAAATTTTCCTTAGATAAATTGTAGATGCAATTATTCTTTTCGCTTGAAAGTAAATTGACACTGAGTGACCTTTCCACTACAAGATGCTAAGTTTTGAATGCTCTTATTTTCTCTCATGAGGAAATCAGTAAGTGCCAGCTATTAACAACTCTACAGCTTCTAGGAATTGCAACCTTATTGCCACATTTAGTGGACTTTCTTGACTATTGTTTTACAATCATACAAATCTGTGTCTAACTGTAATTTTCCGCTATCTTTAACAACTGAGTCACCATGTCCATGCTATATATTTTAACACCTTCATGCAAAGTCATTTCGCCTTGGTTGTCCCTCATTCTCATCAATTCTTTCAACTCTAACTTTGCTGCCAATTCTCCTAACAAACCTGCATCTAATGAATAAACAAGAAATAGTTTTACCTGGTGTAGGGGAAATTTAAAAAATCAACCGAGGACATTAAAGGCAACCCTACTTTGTTCAATAGTCTTTCAATCGCAAACAGAAAGAGCTTCATTTCAAACTGCATGACAGTAGAAAGGACACTGATAAATTTGATGGAATACTATTTTTTATTGCAGCACACATTTTTTTTATTGCAGCGTTGAAAAATTGATAGACAACAACATAATCAACAGAAAATGACCCACATTGAAAAACAAAGAGAACATATTCCATTTAAGGAAATGCAAATTGGTCGTATCACTTTCTGCGTCTCAAATAAAAGGAAATTAAAAACTGGGGACAACCCCTAATGTAAATACAAAAGTGCTTCCTTGAAAAATAACTCTAAATACAAATCCTTTCAAATACTGAAGATAGAATAAACGAAAGATGTGACTATGATTACCAGAGCCACAGCTTGCAAAGACGGGCGAGCAACAATAAAAGGGTTTGGAGATTGGCTAAAATGTGACATATTTTGTGGAATCTCTTTAGTTAGTTGGATGGAAAAACATTTTGGAATGTTGGAATAGATTTTCAGCCTACCATACAATTCCAAGTGATGGTTAAACTTTTGTTCTGGAGTACTGTCCCTTGCATAATATTTCTTGTAACACTATAAAACCATATGACTGCACGCTGAGAGACTACATAGCGAGATATAAAACACACGAGACATAGATCCAATGAAATAATGCCATTATATTTAGATTGCTTCACAGCCGCCAATGACATTTGCTTGAAAGTTTTAAAGCGTTTTTCAAAATTCTTTTGGGTGTATTATTGTCACGAAACTCCATGCTTAGCAAACCCTGTACTCCATGCTTAACGGAAACTACATTTATTTCTATCAGAGCATAAGAAACTGTAATTCCCTGTTTCAAAGCCTTTGATTTGTCATTAGTAGGAGGATGCTGTCACAATTTGGGGAAGGCGGCAGTAAGCTTGCACATGGCATTTGATATTAAGTTTCTAAATTCTACAAACTCATTCAATGCACACCCCATGATCACAATGATCCAGGAGATCGCATCATTTAGAAATAGTCTGTAAAACAATCAACATGTCATGGATTTGCTTCACATTTTCTACCCATTCCCATTTTACACAGTCAAAGAACTCTAAATCCTTCCAACCCATATACTCTCGTGATTCGTGTACCATTTCAAAAAAATCTAAATAGAGGATTTGAAGATGTTTAAAGACTTTGGAATCTACTAATTTTTTTTGGCCATATGTCTTCTTCAAAGTACATTACAAGGCTTGTATGCATTAAAACAAATGTTGAAGCTAAGGCAACACAAGTGTGCTTCAACGTACATTACAAGGCTTGTATGCATTAAAACAAATGTTGAAGCTAAGGCAACACAAGTGTGCTTCAGTTATCTGTGGCCAGTTCGAGCATGTGAAGTGGATTGCGATTCAGATTAAAAGCTCTCACCTGTCTAAGATTAATCAAAATAATAACGTTTCCCAGCCTGTGAAAATAGAGCAGGTGAAGATTGTTGCCATGGGTGGTGATCTCAGAAGGGAAGAGCTTGCGGAATGCAAGTGGAAGAAGGAAAAGGAAGTGTGGAGAATTTTGAAGAAAGGTCATGTTCACCATTTTCTTAAGAGACTTCATGGGTTTGATACAAAGGTTTCTAAAGCCTTTGCTGATGGCTGGGATAAGGGCACGGTTAATATTGTGGGCAAGTCTTTTAGCCTCAGCCTCGAGGTCCTGTCTGATATCACTGGTCTCCCGCTGGATGGACTAAAGTACTCTAAAGAGGTGAAAGTGGGAACCAGAGCTTACAAGAAATTTCCTGTCACTGATGAGGAGAGGGCTCTTTTGGTGAAAGGTAAGAAAGACTATGTTGACATGGAGAATATTGATAAAATTTGGGGTTCTGTTATTAAAGTTATAATGGAATACTTTACTCTCGAGGGTAGATTCTCTAGGGTCTATAATTATCATTTTGCCCTAGTTAATCATTTTAGACATGAGATACGCATTTCTTTCCCCTACTTTCTCCTCTGGTCACTTAACCAGAGCATTACTGACTACAGAGTGAAGAATTCCCCTATCCTCCATGTCGGGCTTATCCTCCTTATAGCTGATTATGCCAGAGACCATATTTCCGACCCTATCCCTGCCCAGATTAATAAGAGGAAGTCTGTGGGGTCTCTGTCTAAGACTCATAAATCTAAGAAAGCCTCTCTGCCCTCTGAGCCGTCTCCTTCTAAGCCTCTGGTTGAGCCGAAGAATGATGAGCACCTTAGTGTTGCCTCTGGGTAAGAAAAGAATGTTCTGGACACCCCTGCTAGTCCTATCCTCCAGGAGTCTGATGGTGAAAAGCTTATCCCTCAGGAAACTGAAATTGAAGGTGTCCAGAATCATCAGATGGATCCTAATGCTGAGAATAACCCCACTACCCAGACTCCTGTGGTGAAGGATTCAGAGGATCTTGAAATTAAAAATGCCAAGGAAAACCCTGAGGAAAGTCATGATAA
Organism: Thuja plicata; assembly: GCA_018584345.1. Lineage (NCBI taxonomy): Eukaryota > Viridiplantae > Streptophyta > Pinopsida > Cupressales > Cupressaceae > Thuja > Thuja plicata. The sequence goes on along the minus strand of MU227687.1, from coordinate 1,191,751 downwards.
TCTAAAAACAGGGGAAAAATTTAACTCTGTTATGGAGAATGTTAATACAGAAGGAAATGAGAATAAAGAGATTGAGTTTGAGAAGATTGCCAACAAAAATAAAGAAACTGATATTAATCTTATGGATA
>MU227687.1:1116328-1143220 GCA_018584345.1 Thuja plicata | reverse complement strand
CACCCACCTCTTCAGTTCAAAAAGGTAACTCACAATTAGCTCTTCAGTCAACCAAACTCTGTCTCCTCTTTGCAAATTGAAGAGGTGGAGTTTACTGATGGCTTCTTCAGTTCCCTTTGATCTCAACTGTTCATCTCCCTATCTCTGGGATTGATTTTATTTCATCCCCAATTCCTATATAATAAACCCTTCATAACCATTTGAAGGATCCAGGATTTCAAGCTCTCGTGCGCCATTACTATGTCAGTTTGGTTCTAGCATTCAAGCCATCTTGCGATCACACACTCATTTCAATTAGCAAATTCTTGACACTTCTCAAGTCACAGACGCTGCCCACACCAATACTGAGCATCAAGAACAACATTTTGGAAGGATTAGAGAGAGACAATAGAAACTTCAAGCGCTTCAGGGTTTGCATTCATTTTTTTTCCTTTCTTGTGCTTGTACATTTTATTGGTTGCATTTCAAGTTATTCATTTTAGTAGTCTTTGTGTGCTTGATTTATATCATTTGTGAAACCTTTGCTACTAACCCTTGCCTTTGGAAAGCTTGGGAGCCATGGATCACGAAGAAGGAGGTGTACAGGAAGAAACCACAAATAATGGATAACACTAAGTATTACGAACTTAGACAAATGATGAACAAAGAGCAGCAAACAATTGTGAAAGACATCGTCGTGAAAAAGAACAAAAACATGACAACTCCAATCAATCTATTCTTGACAGTTGGAGCTAGAACTGGAAAGACATTTACTGCAAAAGCTATTTACCAGACACTTCTACGTGTATACAACAAAGCTGTAGTCAATGATCCTTACAAAGCAAAGGGAATAATCGCTGCATATATAGGAAAAGAAACATATAATATTGGTGGTGTTACACTACACTCAACATTCCATATACCTTTTAACAAATCAGAATTTATTCCACTAAACAACAACACATTGGACAAGATGTCAAAGCATTATGACTAGTTACGAGTCCTCTTGATAGATAAGATTTCATTGGTAGGATCAACATTTTTGCGGTATATAGACCAATGTTTACGCGATATTATGCACAAACCTGCCTCCTACTTTGGAAATTTAGATACAATATTCCATGGTGATCTCTACCAAGCCCAACCCATACTTGACTCCATTGTTTTTGATAGCAAACCAACAGAAAAATATTTAATGCCATACAATTTTTGGAAAGACAATGTGAGGTGCTATTCTTTGAAAGTGACAATGCGACAAAAAGATGAAAACTTTATTTCAATTCTAAACAGAGTCCGCAAATGCATGAAAACAATAGATGATATAGAATACCTCAATCAACATTGCATTTGACCAATACCATTAGACCCAACCCTTCCATTCCTTTACTATAGGAGGAGTGACGTAGATGCACATAACAAAAAAATGTTAGCAATCATGCCTGATGACACTACTACATTGAAAGTGATAGATGAATATGAGGAAAACTATAATGTGATACATCTTTATAACCATACTGCAACTCTTCCTCTTGAAATACATGTGAAGCCAAATGTGCTTGTAGAAATCTATTCGGGAAACTACAATACACAAGATGGCATAGTAAATGGCTCCGACAGAATCTTCAAAACATATACAAAACATGATGAATTTGACATTGTATGGATCAAATTTAATGATCAAAATATTGGTATACAAAAATAAAAAATATATAGACTATGCTACAATGAGTTAATCGCACAAGATTGGGTACCCATACTCCGCATCACCAGGCCACTCTAGAATATTTCAGCTAGCAAAAAAATAACAATTAGAAAACAATTCCCTATACAACTAGCATGTGCACGAACAATCCATCGAGCACAAGGATTGACAATGGAAGCTCTTGCCTTTGATCTCACTGCCATAAGACAACATGGTATAACATATACAACATTTCAAGGTGAAGCAAAAAATAAATCTAGAAATGGAATGTCTAGAGTCAGATGCATGTTGGAAAATTGAAAACGAGAACACATATCCACATGCAACATTACACTTGCTCTTATGCACATTAAATACACAAAGTTTAAATGTACACACTATGAAATGACGCTAACCAACCATTTTCCCAAAAATCCTCAAATACAACTCATACAAATTTAAACATTCAAGTGCATGCAATAAACCATTGATGCGATAGCAAATAACCAAAAAATAATTTCCAATAAACCCTCAACAAATATTATTGCACATTCTATAACAGCAGTACAATAATAACAGGATTTCCACAATCCAAAATTTGAATTATAATATTCAGCAATAACATCAAATGACAAGAAGAACCTGGAAATGCAATGGCGAACTCTGATGTGAATCCTCACCGTAGATGGACTGGGGCTATGTCCAATCCACCTATGAGCCAAAAGGGTTTTCGTCCTGAAGGCTGAATTCGAAAGCTAAAGCTTCCTGATATCTCCAAGAGATAAAATATCATATCATAAACTAAGCATATCCAAATGAGCCTTCAATCCTTCTTTTAAAGCAAGGGCTGTGACCCTTTAGTTTCCCCTCTCTGTCCTTTCATATTCCCACTTAAAGTCACTTTTTAAATAAATATAACCATTGGTTATAAAGTGACATAATAAAATAAAGTGAGGAATCTTCTGGCATTAAAATGGAAGACCAAATGAACTCAGATGGAGATGTGTGATAGCTTGCCGAAAATCTCTCAACAAGACGCTCTGAGTCCACTACTGAAATGCTAGGTACACTGAGTTCTTTCTACTTACTATAAATAGTAAGCACCCTGGAAACCCTGTGGAAACTGATCTAATTGGCCTGAAACTAAAAACACCTAGGCCAAACACCCCTCTAACCCTCTACCAGACCTCGGTTAGCCCACCAGACCATGATAAAGTGGCTAATGATAAGGCATGAGATAATGTGCCCAAAAGGGGACATTACAAATCATCCCTTCCCAGATTTCTTGCCCTCACACAATCAATATCTGTATGCTGTGATTGTAATACTTGGATCCCAAACCAACCTCAGTGAAACTACTCCACCAACCTATCGTGTGAAAATGAAACAAATATTATGCCCTGACCTATGAAGCCATTCATACAACAAAAAAACAACAACCGGTCTAATATTAGGACCCCAAATCACTACAGGATCAGTCATACCAAATTGCCCTGTGTCACCATCAATTGTGAGAAAGTCCTCAACCCAACTGAGAACCTCACTCCAACTGAGAGTACTGGTACCACTACGGTAAGATACAGGGAGGAACCAAACCTCACACCAATCGACTCCCTGAATAAATACTAACCTCAAGTGCGTCCCTCCTAGACCCCATAAGCAAAAGGGCCATCCATCTCCCCAGCTGGCTGAAATATCTAGATGCCCGATGCTCCTACTAAGTGGATCACCAGAACTGTCCAACTGCCATAACATTGCCCCTCTGATCTGTCGCCCTAGCTGGAGACTGTACTGAAGAGGCAAGATACGTAGACTATCGGACAAGGCTTCCATCTGCAAGCAAGGAAGCGTACCAAACCAATCACTCACCCCACACCTCTGCAATTATCAGAAAAGAAAGTTCTCCATAGGTGGGCTGAATGAAAAACCCAATGCATCCCATATAATGTGGCCAACTTGCGATGCACTAACCAACCTTGCTGGAAATCCTAAATTAGCATAAGGATTCCATAACTATTTCTCAATACCCGGAGTCATACAGTGTACACCTTGGTGTGAAAAACTCACCCCAATAAGCATAATCATCATACCAAGCTCAATAACCCCGTACTGAATAAGCTCTATCTGATCATCATCATCATGCCTAAAATATGTGGTGATAGAATTATTAGAAGCACTGGATGAATTAGTATGGTAATGTGGAGGAGTCCTAGCTGTGTGAACCCATCCTGAACAGCTAATGTAGAAACCCAACTGTTCAACAACTGAACTCACCTCGTTACTCCCATCTGGTGACCAAGACCCAACTATAGTAACTAAACCAGGGTCCCAAATCCTGCAATCAGCCTCATCCTCATCATGGAGATAGGAAATACCTTCCTCATATAGCTCGAAGAAAGGATTATCAAATATCAAATCAACATCCATCTCAAACAAGGAATTGTCGATTGCTTGAAAGTTATCCAACTCATTAAGAAACTTTGGATGATCCAAAGATATTTTGGGACAACTATCCAAGTCATATGTATGTTGTATGCTATCGAGTTCCTGAATCACATCCCGAAAGAATTCGGACCTTTCCCTATCGTCCTATTCCTTGTACTGACTGGAGGTAACAATCTAATTTCTTGCTTCCTAAAGAGCAAGATGTGTGTGCTCCAATGTTTCCTGAGCAATGTTAAGCTCTATGTTGAGCTTATTAATCTCGTCATCTTTTCCTCTCAATTTCTCACCATAAATTTCTACAACCTGTAACAGGTAATCACGATCTGACAGTAAGCATAGATATTCTGATTTTGAAACCTCAAATGCTGTTTTGACCTCCTGTAAATCTGCAACATAGGATCCAGTCATTATACCACCCTTTCCTTCTTCCTTCTGAGCTTTCCTGTAAAGATCTTCAATGATCTGGTGAGTGCTATCATGGTGAACAAGAGCTATAGTAATAGCATCGTTATTCACTTTCAGCTAATTCATCAAGGCAAGCTCCTCGTTATTGTCATTTTGGGAGGCATTGTCTAATGGGTCATTCAATTTAGCATTATACATAAGTGAGGTGCTACTAAAGAAGTCACATAACTCCTCATTACATGAATTGTTAAAGATATCCAATTGGTGGTCATGATCTTTAACCATATCTATTCCATCTTTCCTTTGATCAAGCGAAAGCTGAGAAACAATAGAAGTTGCTTACTCTTCTCTAGTGAACCATTCTGTAACCTCTGTTGCCTCTTCTTTAGCCTCTCCTTACATTGATTCAATATTTGAGTTACAACTTCCTATTTTGATGCCAACCTCATAAGGCCTTTTTTCAATAACTGACTTAGTTTTTTGTTCACTTATAGGTTGAGTAATGATAGCTGGAAACTCTTCATAAAAATTTCTGCACCTGTCTTGTGCACGTAGATCTCAAGCCAAATCCTAACACTGCTTCCTTTCCATTAAAGTTTTGCGTTGAAACTTTGGATGAAAGTCCAAGTAGTTAGAGAAGGTTAAATCTCTCTGAACCTATGGAGGAAGTGTGTTGTACTCATCATATATGCTGAGAATTTTAGTCCTTTTTTCCAGTTGTGGAAACTGGGCTAACTATTGCTGCACTTTAGCAAGATCCTTCCAAACTTGTGTGCTGCTAAACAATCCCTCCATCAAGACCTATCCTGCTATTCAACTGAGGACCAATTCCAATTGTGACAACCTTGGAAAAATCTGTTTATGCTGCCCACACCAATCTGGAAAGCACAACAATATAAGGACACCTTCGAAGTCTGCCCAAAACCAAGTGGAATTATTTTGTCATGTTGTCAACCAATTGGCAAGGAAAGTATTAGAATTCTGATTTTACTGAGTTTCAATTATGAAGGCTCCATTTTCTGATATAGGTGCAACAGGCATACACACTCCGTCACGGGGCCAACTTGTTTAATCTTCTCACACCAATAATAATAACTCTGTCTAATCTTCTTGAAGGTAATATGTAATTGTGGCTCTCCTTTGGTTGATAGGATGCAACAATATTATTCTAGTCAATATTATATCCGCCCAGCAATTAAAATTATAACCTTCTAATTTTATATACTCCACATCTCCAATATGATTGCCAATCTTTTAATGTAGCCCCAAACAAATAAACTGTCTCTCATCAACTATTAAAATGCAACTATCAAAAGAAAGAATCCATGATATTGAATGAATTGGCTCCAAGTATGCTCACAGAAGTGTCGTAAATAAAAGATTATTTGCACCAAACTATAGAAGAATCAACCCAAATAAGGATCGGGTCCCCAACAAATGATACACCAAACTTCAAATAATAACAATAATATTATATCTCAAATATCTAGCCATCCATTCCCAGAATATAATAATCTAATAACATGTCCATTTCTTATTTTTGAATCAAGCCCCAAACTTCTGCAAATTTTTCTTTACAAACTTGGCCCAGCTGTGAAATCCGCCACTAATTCACTCTCCGGAAGAGTCAAGTTTTTTTTTTGTCCAACTCCTCTTTAATCTACTGAATGTTTCCATCTTTATTGATTAGCTCATACAAAGCATCAAACATAATCATCATATCTAAAATGTTACTTGAACGTAGCTTGCTGGGAAAGTAAATGTGGATAGCCTATGCAGTAACACAAGGGATATGGAGGCCGCGTCCAGTGGTAACTCCTTTCGCCACATTCACTCTACTCCAATGTTCAGCCGCGGGTGCCAGTTAGGATAAAAAACAACCTCCGTTATCTCCCCGCACCGATTCCTGTGGGTGTTTCAAATAGCATCTCCCTTCCACGCAGGGCAATATGCAGAGTGATCCCCACATTTTTATCCCCTCTTCACATCCGCTGATGATGTGAGGCTTTACACAGCCTGAACCCTATTAAAAATGACACTGTCAGCTAGCAACTCATACCGCCTATACACCCAAAAAAGTTCACTGGCCACTCTCAGTCACACGGATGCCACTATTGCGCAGGGAGGCATTCTGGTGTTGTTTTAATATCCCCGTAAAACCACAATATTCAGTCTTCTTTAATAAATGAGTCCAGTCGATGCCTTTTGAAAACTCTTGACTGCTGGAATGTATTGATTAAACCAATGTTGTGTAATATCTTTGAGTAATACTTCTCCATATGTAGCTATATACACAAAACTTGCGATTGCGGATGCTGAATTTATTAAGCCAAGGTCTTCAATAACAATATGAATTGTCCAAACCCAAAAATAAACTCCCTCCACTATGGTTTATTCATCTTAAATGATTCCAGAATAATAATATCCTACTCAACTTTTATTTGTGATCTTTGATATAATCGGGCCCACAAAATATTAATTGCTAAGACATTAGCCTTTTTAAAATATTAAACTTCAATTTTTTGGCTAGAATATATTTGCTGCCACCAAAGAATTTTAAACAGCAATATAATACTTCAAAACTTTTAAGGATGACTTTCTGTAATCAAATAAATATTAACGCCAACTATTTCCAGTCAGCCGCACAGATATACGATAGATAACCCAGTGATTATTTTACTCAGTTTAAATTATCGGTCTTGCACCAAAGTCCACGATGTTACAAAATCACATTGGGAACAAACCAATTCATTTCCCTCATTCAGATTAAACAAACTTCAGAACTTCAAATAATTCTGTTACTCATGAAGTCTCACAGGCTGGTAGGAAAAGTAGCTCTGATATCACTAAAATGACCCTAACTGGCCATTTTCCCAAAAATCCTCAAATACAACTCATACATATTTAAACATTCAAGTGCATGCAATAAACCATTGATGTGATAGAAAATAACCAGCAAATAATTTCCAATAAACCCTCAGCAAATATCATTGCACATTCTATAACAACAGTACAATAATAATGAGATTTCCACAATCCAAAATCTGAATTACAATATTCAGCAATAACATCAAATAACAAGAAGAACCTGGAAGTGCAATGACAAACTCTAATGTGAATTTGCACCATAGACGAACTGGGGCTATGTCCAATCCACCTGTGAGCCAAAAGGGTTTCTGTCCTGAAGGCTGAATTCGAAAGCTAAAGCTTCCTGATATCTCCAAGAGATAAAATATCATATCATAAACTAAGCATATCCAAATGAGCCTTCAATCCTTCTTTTAAAGAAATGGTTGTGACCCTTCAGTTTCCCCTCTCTGTCCTTTCATATTCCCACTTAAAGTCACTTTTAAAATAAATATAACCATTGGTTATAAAGTGACATAATAAAATAAAGTGAGGAATCTTCTGGCATTAAAACAGAAGACCAAATGAACTCGGATGGAGATGTGTGATAGCTTACCAAAAATCTCTGAGCGAGATGCTCTGAGTCCACTACTGAAATGCCAGGTACACTGAGTTATTCCTACTTACTATAAATAGTAAGCACCCTGAAAACCCTGCAGAAACTAATCCGATTGGCCTGAAACTAAAAACACCTAGGCCAAACACCCCTCTGATCCTCTACTAGACCTCGGTTAGCCCACCGAACCATGATAAAGTGGCTAACTATAAGGCACAAGATAATGTGCCCAAAAGATGACATTACACACTAGTGACCTACTCAATGACAATGAAATAATGTCCTCTAACATTTTATGCTTGCAAGAACTGCATACAAATGCTGACAACACAAATGACCTGTACAAAAATTTCAACTACTCCTCAGTACATGGAGTACACAACATTATGACTTTAACAAAAAAAAACATAATAGTTGCCAAAACAAACCACCACTTTTCAAGAAATGCAGAGGCAATGATCTCGACAATAATACTCTCTAACAATGCAATTAACATTTGCAATATTTACGCAAGGCCGAATGCTCCCTTATCAGAAATAACAATGGCTGTAGATAATGTAGTCAGCGATATAGAACCCACTAACATCTTGTATATTGTTGGAGATTTCAACATCAATATGGAAACAAACAACACATAAAAAACAACTATTACAACTCATATGCAATACCACAAACTTAATTTCCTACTCAACCATTCACACAATATAAACAAGCCGCTTATTAATCACATTTGGTCTAACATAACAACAAACATTTGTTCCATTTATAGATCGGAAACATACTGGACAGGCCACTTCTCTACTTTTGTGTGAATACATCTTGCACATGAAAATAATTGAAGTAGAAAACGCAAAAGAAAACTAAGAATAACACAAGAGAAACAAATCAATTCCTCTATTTAAAAGACATGCATAATTCAATAGTCATATTGACAATGGAAATGATCACATCTCATAAAAATTTCTCCACAAAAGCATTCATTAGAATATGCTAAGAGAATTTTCCATCCAAACTATTTCATTTATAGGGGAAAATGGAGGCAAGCAAAAGACAAGGGAATCTTACACAGAACAAACAAGATCAAATAACCAAAAGGTATTCTCTTTCTATTTTCATGTAACCTTAATTTACTGATGTTGACAACGAACACAAGATTAATGATCACCTTCCTGCAGGTCCAAAGTCAAAAGTTCCAACTGCATTTCAATTGAAGAAATCAATGCCAGAAAGAATGGAAACACATTTGAAGGAGATGTGTTAGTAGTATACAAAGTTAATCTTGACAAAGTCAACAAGACACGTGAAGTGTTACGTGCAGACTTGATAGACATAAAAGCAGAAATGATAATCACACTGAATATCAATGGGAGCTTAGTGCAACAACATGAAGATAAAATTATTTCAAGAATGGGGATTTCCATTACAGGTTTTGATATTTCACCAAGGATTGAGTATGATCGTGGTGACTGTGACTGTATTCTTGTCCTCAAAGATACAAGTACAGTAGAAACTATCACCCGAATGTGCACTAAATAGAATTTCATTCCTAGTACAACAATCAAGCATCTCCTCAATAAGAAAAGTGAGTTCCCAATCAGAATGGTAGGAGCGCTGGTGGTTGGAGTGAAAAAAAAAGGCTCACTAAGTGCATTTGAAATAAAGGACGACCACACAAAAGAAGATAGAGCACAGGTAAATGGTTCTTTAACTATTATTTATTCATATGCTCATCAATATCACTAAGTCTAACACATGCATATGTCTTCAATAAATTCAACAAATCTGACTATCTTTGTTCTTGACAGCTTGAAATCCATCCAAACCTAGCTCACAACTACATAGCAGTAGAAGAACAACTCCTGAGGAATGAGGCCCTTGCTATGCTTTTTAGAAACATTGTTAAGAGGATTGACAAAAGGAACACATTCCATACAGGTTTGTCCACATACATCTGCAAATTAAATGACAAGAGGACCTTGGAGACTTTAAAAAAATTGCTGCAAAAAACATATGAGGTAAGCATAAAACATTGTTGAACTCTTAATATTTTACATCATGAATCATAACGTAGACTGATATGCAAAAACCTACAATAGATTCATGGAATTTTGAAGGTAGAAAATCCATTTTCCAGTCCATTCAACGCATTCTGTTCACAATGTCATTTCAAATTCGATGGCTATGACATTTTGGAAGAGGAATCTGCGCATTGCATCAAGTGTGATCAGGATGTCAACTATGTGCACAAACTCCAGCTCAAAATAGTGCTGATTACTGACAATAAACAACCAATTCATTGCTCTATCGACCACTCAATAATTCAGCATTTGATACCAGCCCTTAGCAACATCAAGTATGAAGAATACATACAGGAAAAATCCAAAGTTGTCTTCCTACTGCATGACATTGCCATCAAAGGATGCTTCACACTGACTCAGAGAAATGCAATTACACATGCCACTTTACTGCACACTGATAGAACAGGTCACAAGATAAACAACACAACTCCCTAGCATGATAACATAACAGATTGAAAAATTGTTTAAATAGTATTTTTTTTTGATAAATAATTAGTGACACCATTTTTCCTTTACAAATGCAGGAAGCTGTGCAGTGGTGAAGTCTGCAATATCTGCAATAAACACTTCATCACACCAAATTGCTTTGGCATTTAATGTTTTAGTACAAAATAAACTTGCAAATTACCTTAAAAACTTAGTCATATCTACTCCGCATTTCTCATGAATAAATACAGACCAAGACATTAATATGTTATCTCTGACCAATTCAACTCTTCTCCTACTCTTAATTTAAAATTTCAGCTCATATACATTAGTACATTTAAATCATGTTAAATAACATGATGCGTTTGGCAATTCATCCTTCATTTGCTGGTATTATAACTAATGTTGATCATGCGTTTGTTGCTTGATGATTTATCTAACGAGAAGTATTGACAGTCCCAAGGTTTGAATTAATTATGTTAGAAAGTTATTCTTGCATACTAATTGTAGTAGAGAGCCATACACATAAGACAGATATTTAGGAATGATTCCGAACACTCATATACACCATAAGCTCAATCTATCCATATATTCATATCTTATGTTCCTTGTATAATGTACACTTCATACCATAAGCCTAAATATATCCATAACATATGCTTTGTTGGCACTCCTCTACATATTGCATTCGTATATCTAATTACTTCCACTCAATTCCCTCTTTGTAGTTTTCCATTTAGCTACGATGGAAGAATTCCATCATTTTAGTTTATTTCTACTTTTTAGTTTGCAGTGTTTTTAACTTTGATGGGAGTGAGATCTTTATATCTCTGTTTTTTAATGTTCTGAATTCATTGTATTGGACGCTGTTTGTATGTGCTCTATTTTTCGCTTTCATTACAAACTATTCGTGATACTTTGTTTTATTTTTTTTAGAGTGATTAATATTTTTGGGAAGGGTGTTAGCATTACCAAACTGCTGGAATTATATAGTTTGAAATATACATGGGCATTAATCCAAAGACGATACTATCCTACTTAATTCTATGAAAAATGGCACAATATAGACTGAAAATGAACGGACAACATGATATTTCTCCATATTTCCCTGTAAAAAGACAAGCTTCAGAGCCAGAATAGGAAAAATCTAGTACATAGGTAAGTGAGAATGACGCCTCAGAGAAGCCGATAGATTAACATAAAAATTTCTTGTCAAGTATGTTTAACTAGATTGTCATGTTCGGACGTTGAACCAAATTCCATCTTCCAAAAAAATATTATTCTCTCTTTATACACAGTAGTTTACAAAAGTTTGAAGTATACATTAATTGTATTCAAACGTCCTTTACGGAAAGGCAAGGCAATTTATGTAGATGATTTGTGCAATGTTTTAAGGCTGACAAATTCTAGAATATTCTAGCTTAAAATTCATATATAGGTTTTTATTTTAAGAGCTTCTGAAGATATTAGGTCTTTGAAACTTTTCATTCTGATATCAAAGTCATTTACTCTATTTTTTCCAAGATACCAGTAAAGTAAATCTAGCCTGACTCCATAATGCTCATCATTCATGTAGTTGTTTTGGTTGTGCACAATCTACTTATTCCAATCTTAGTGCTACTAAACTGTTATCTCATACTATAATTTTGCAATATGTTAACAACGATTTTAATTTTATGGATAGTGCAGGTAAAACATAATCTTATTGTTAAGGACCAAGGTATATTATGACAATTTAGCTGATGATTGCTGGTTTTTACTAATGTGAAGTATCAATAGAAAAATTTAGCCTAAGATTTATGATTTTATCCAGTTGAATGTGTGACAAAGTATTTTAGTCTCTTAACAAAAAAATGCATTATGTGGAATTGTCAGAGGACAAAATGCTTGTGACTGACCTGTTTTTCGCTTTCATTATAAACTGTTCATGATGCACTGTTCCCTATTAAATTTAGAGTTAATTATTTTGGCTGGTGTTAGCATTACCAAACTGCAGGAATTATACAATTTGAAATATATAGAGCAATAAAATTGGTTACAAATATAGTAGGATTGAGTATTTTTTCTTTTTTCTTTTCAGAAATTCAATAACATTTCAGAATTTTCAAAATTATAGAAACTTTTTATATTGTTCATGTTGTGGTATTTTCAATTTTCAGTTGTCTAGTGATGTGTCAAAATTTTTTGAGAACATGACATTGTATCTAATTTTCTCATTTTTAATCAATTCTAGTTCTTTATAATAAAAACTTATTTCTAAACTATTTATAGAAACAATCTCATTTTAGTTATCTTCTCTAATATATAAATAATTTGGCCCGCTGGTCCTCCACTGTAGGTGGCTATAAGGGTAGGTCCTCTAATCCCTACCCAGCAAAACCTTGCCTAACAACCTACCAACACTTGCATCGGTAGAAACTAGACGCTATGCATACTTGTTATAATATAAGTTTCTTTGAATTTCTTCATGTTTTGCAACATGGAAGTTTTGGTAGGATATGGGGTAAAGGGGAATAGGGGAGAATCTCTCGTTGGGTTCCTCCCGCCACACCATCAGTGGCCAACATTAGTCTTCAGGGCTTTTGTTGGAGCCTTTACTACCTCTATCTAATTTTTACCGCTAGTGCCAGTGCTTTCCGAGTCCTCTAGGCTTCCCATGGTTGTGGGTGCGTCTGTTATGGGCTCCCCTAACAGCGTGCTATTTATGGTCCAATTGGGTTTGTTGGTGGTGCTGCCCCAGCGGATCCACTGTAAAAACTACAATTTTTGCCTTTGTGGTTGGTGCAGCTACCATTCTCCCTCACCCTAGGAAACCTCACCTATTTTTGTGTGCTAAAAACTCCCCGGTGGTGGTTTGGGGTGAGCACATGATGGAAAATGAGGTTTTCTATGACTGTTGTGGTTGTCTGTAGATGCTATGGTCTTTGGCCTTCCCTTCCATTTTTTATACAGGTTGGCCGTAAGTTTGAGCTCTTCCCTTGTGTTAAGAGCATTTTTGTTTTCTTTTTTCTTTTCTAATGATAGAGATTTGGTTCTAAATAAGCTGTGGGATTGGGGTTGTTCATCCTCTCTTCATTAAACCTTGAATAACCTTATTAAATCCTATTAGTGAACTACTTAACGTGCGTTGAGTGTGGGTTCATTTCCTTATTTTTCTTTTTAGTTTTTGGAGGTTGCTTGTTAGGAGGCCATTGGCAGCTCTATTGGTTGTTTCTTGAAGTTTGATGATTCTAAACTTCCTTCGTCGTGCATTCTAATTTTATGTGCATTTTTCTTGATGTTGACACCTTCGAATCCCTTCATAGGGAAATGGTTTAATGGTGGGAGATAGACTATGGACTCAGTCTTTGGATTATGACGACCTCTCTTTTAGATGTGGCTGATGCTTCTCAATTGGCCATTTGGCCATGGATTGTGCTCTCTCATGTCATAAAGTAGCTACTACTTGGTGGAAGGGTGCTAATAGTGATCACTTGATTGTTCAAGCTTCCAAATCTTCTTCTGATGACTCCTAGGATGACGATGACTCCTCATAGGATGACATTGAGCCTCTTATTGTCAGTGTGGCCTCCTTTGACCTTGTGAATTCTACTCTGCTTGTTTCTCTTTTTTAGCTCTAGCTTTCAATGGATGGTGTTTCCCCTTGTCACTAATTTTCCCCTTGTGCTAAGAGACCCTTTAAGGGGATTCTTCTTCATGCTTTATAATGATGTTCTAGATGATCGTATTGCCTTGATCATTGTTTGGTGCTAGAGGAAAGACAACTCTTCCTCCTCTTCCCAATCTCTTCCCCCTAGTACTCAGTGAAAAATCTACCCAACCTTGGTTTGGGTTGGTGTAAGTGGTCTTTATTGGCCTATGTTTCTATGCCCTTGAGTCTTTTGGCTATTTGGGGTCAACACCCTTGTTTTGCATCTCTTTGTTTTGATGTTCTCTTGTATTGGGTTTAGGGCCTTGGTTAATTAATTAGAAACATTAAATGTGATGTAATGTAACAAACTTGTAAGTGTTGCCATCACACATGACATGACTATACACTTAACATCTCTACACATGCATATAGACACAATAGAGAGCTTTCATCACCTAAATCTCCATAAGTTGGAACCCATGTTGATGCAACCCATCCACAAACACACAAGTGAAATCTTAAAAATCTAATGGAATGAATCAACCCAAGAGGTACACATAAAGGTAGTGATGATCATTGACTAACCTACATGACAAGGGAGATAGGCCTTATACCAAGTACACATGCAATCATGCCTACCACCACAAAAATGAGAAATAAATGTAAACATATTCACTTATCTTAGATCAATTATTCCTACCAAATGGTCAAAATGAATTCAAGAAAATATACTAAGAAAATCTATTATCTTTATCTAAAAAGAATGTTTGGCTATGGAGATAACTACCCACGAACAAGAGCTTGAATAAAAGTACAAAGAGGCCCAACATGATTTAAAAAGTAATAATTATTGGAGGATGCAAATATAAAATGATTATTACATTTTTTAATACGAGGAACCCTTGTTTATGTAGGCAAGGGTGGGACACATGACAACATTAGGTTATGACATGTGTGTTAATCCTACCACTTGAGAACTTAGCTAACAACTGTGAAAATGATCTAAAAGGAAACCTTGTTCACAACAACAATCCCCTTAAGTGTAACATAGGAATAATTGGGGTACCATGTACAAAATAATCTCTCGTAAATAGAGAAAAAGATAAAATCTTGTAGAAAAAATCCCTTCCGAAAATAGAAAGGATGACTCAAGACGACCCACCAATGGTAACTTTTTCCACTAATGCATAAAATATGCTTTGAAAATTATGAGAAGGATAAAATCTCATGTAAATAAAAATTCGACTCAATGAGAGAGAAGAAAAACCATGGAGCCTCTCTCAATGTGTAATCTTGTATTTATTTTTCTACCCTACACATGACTAAAAAAATAAATTAATATTGTTATATAATTATAGCTATATTCTATACACCAAGCCAAGAATGACGTGCCTAAGAATACTTTCCCCCCACATCCTTCATAGTTTTGATATTCTCTTTGACTTCCAAGAATAAAGGAGACCTAAGTACACCTCTCCCTTATGTCTCTCATGGTTGCAACTACTCACTAAATTTGGTAGATGTATCCTAGCTCTTCACATCCAATCAACCTCTATCACAACCATCAATTCTCTCCTAAATAATATGGAAATCCTTTCTTTCATGCTCTTCATCACATCTCCATCATTCATTATCTATCCTAAATAGGAAATATTGAAGAATATAGCATCCACATACCAACCATCATTGAAGAAAATTATATTGTATTGGAGTTCAATTGGTAATATTTACTTTGATTTTTTGTCATTGCTTTGTTTGAACTTTATTATGAGATTTATCTTAGGTTTTGTTTAGATTTAAGTATTGTTTATGTACTTTCAAAATTTTTTATATTTCAAATTAGAGCATTACATTCATTAATGGTACCTTCAACTCAATCCTTCTCTATGGTCTTATCACACTAGTACCACAAACCTCCTATTGTGACTTAATATCTCTAGTCTTAATCTCTAAATCAATTTTGAATAGATATTGAATAACTATTGATGTGCGTTGAATTTGAAGTCTATTTGTAAAACTTAATAAACCCAACCACAAGTCTAGATCTATAATCTAATCCAACAAACAATCAATAGAGCTCTAAATTATGAACAATAATCATTACACATTTCCTTGCATATTTTTGTTGATGATGCCGAGTATAGAATTGAATGATTGCTTGAGCTAGAGTTACCTGAAGGGTGGCACCTCAACATCTTAGATCACTTAAAATCCTAATATAACAGTATTTGGAATAATTGCAATAAGAGAATTAGAGCTTTGTACTTCAAGAAAATCAAAGGAGCTTTTGAGATCCAAACAAGGTAAGTTTTAGCCCAACTATATAGGTGCATATGTCATCATTGCCAAATGTGAATCTATTGCATATCAATTGGTCATTCTAGATGATTAGGAGCTTGATGAACCTAAGAAGCATAGTGCACCTCAAAATTTTTGATGCCTAATCTATAAAACATCCTAATAAAAGAATTTAATATATTTAAAGTATTTTCAAAAAATAAAAAATAAAAAATGAAACAATCAAATAAGTAAAAATTTGTATCATCCCCTAAGAAAAACTACTACTTGTAGTGCCTTAGACAAGTACCATGGTAAAAATCTACTTATAGGCACAATTTGTAATAACCAAAATTTATTATACATTTGTTTCATAATTCTTATCATGGTTTCAATATATTCATCACCCCTAAAGCCATCTTTCTCATTGCATCTTAATCCATGAATATTATAGTGGTTTCAATAAATCCACTACTTTATGAGGTAGCTCATTGGACCCCTTCCCAAGGACCCATCCCTCTAATTTTTATAAAATATTTGGATAGTACAAGCCTTATAAAACCATCAAAACCATGCATACCCCTGCCAATCATATCCTTCCAAATTCTATGATTTAATCTGTGTGATACTTTGTATTCTAATCATGCCACTTGTACCCTATACATGGCCTCTTCCTATTTTGAGGGAGATAAATCCTGTCTTCAATTAAAAAAAAATGACATCTTCCTTGGTGCCCATTGAGTCCTCGAGGTGGATCCATACCTTTGGTATTTTTCTTAATCCTAAATCCTAATATTTAACATCATCCACAATACTAAGCTTTACACTATCCAAATCTTGATATTTTACACCATCTTCAAATATTGAGCTTGAAATCGTAACTAATCCCTAGTATTTTACATTATCCTCAAACCTAATTTTTTATGAATATCAACATCACACACCTTGACCTACAAGCTAAGCACCTAGAATATCAAAATTGAATTTTAAAATTGAACTCTTTAATGGATCTTGATAACATGCAACGACCACATCATTTATCATCTTAAAATCCTTTCTTATCCTCTTCCTTCATGAGAAATATCATTCTCCATATTACTATATTGATTCTTTTTCAATAATTTTCTAATAGGTAATACTTTTATATTTTGATTGACCATTGATTTTTTTATTTTTAGTTATCTTTTGACTCATATTGTTCCTACTTAAGGCTACCACATAGTATACACCAAGGATGGAGAAGAAGCACATGTTGAAGAGATTATGCTATAAATAATGGGAAAATAGAAGACAAAAATGGTGTCATGAGAAGGGAATATAAAGGAACTTGAAGCCAAAGCTATGGATGTAGATGACACTAATTTAGACTAACTAGTATAAATAGTTACTAAGGAAGTTGTGAGTATTATTGATCATATTACTGCAATAAATCTTGAACATGATGTCCTACCACCTACTGATCCTCTGCCTTGGCCTACATTAGCATTAACATTGTGGAAGCGACTTAAAAAGATGTAGTTGAAAGAAGCTAAAAGGGAAAAGGAAAGTAAGATATGTAGCTTAAGTTTGATAAGAAACTGTAAGACGAGTCTGAAATAAAAAATATTAAGAGGAAAGGTAGATTAGATGACTTTCCTAGTTCTTCAAATTATAAATTATAGGCCACATACTAGGGTATACAACCTCTTCCTTAGAGACTAATTGTCAAGTTTTCAATTTATGCAACTATACTATGACTTACCTCACCCCTTGGTTACTCCAAAAAAATACTTTGATATCTTCCGATATTCCATAGTTGAAATGCATAATGCTTTGTGTGAGTTCTACTTGTACAACCTTGTTGTACCTTATGATGTAGATTGGGATCCCTTCTTGTATGTTGGAGATCTCCAAGTGACAATATTACATTCTTATATGTATAATGAGGAGAATAGGGTAATACAAATGATGAATTACAAGGAAATGGATAAATTGGTAGTACAAGATTTGAGAGTAGAGTCAAATGAACTTGACTCAAGATTAAATCATTGGGTCATATTGATGAATAAACCATAGGTACAGTTGCATGCATTACAAAATAGGAGGAATAACAATAGATTCACTCAACTAGAAAGGGCATCTGAAAGGAATGTGTTGGCACACATAGAATAATGTTGGAATGAACTCAGTGATGAATTGAAAAAGGAAGGAACCAATTTCCTTGCTTAATTACCATGAAACAACCTGCAAAATCAAAACCTACATGCAGTCAATTGACAAACAGGAGCTCACATGGATTCTATTGCTCTTCCATCCAAAGTTGTTGTTGCAGTTGGTACCTTATTGGCAAGGTGCAAAATATGATGCATATCAAGAAGACACAAGGTGGAGAAGGATTGGAAGGTCAAATGAATTATGTTAGAATCCACCTACACCTAAGGATAACTACACATTCTGATTCTAGAGTACTTGTTTTTCTTAGGAATAGCTTGGTCACCCCTACTTTTGGACAAGCAAGGAAATCAATCAGGGGAATAATGAGATGGTTTTATAGTCTTCTTATATAGTTCTCATAAACTCTATTTAAGACTTTCATATGCTAAACTATATCTATAGTGACAAAAACTAGATGTTTTGATATGCCATATGATATATATACTATATTCTCATACTTACATATATATTTTGTGATAATGTGATTATATGGCTGTAGACACCCAAAAATGGACAGACTTGTGACTTGACAGTAAAAACACTAATTTTCATCTATTAATTAATGGTTTTTTAATCGTTAATTAATCACCTATTTCTTCTAAATTCATTCCCCAAATCATCTAATCAAATTCTCAAAATTAATTAAAATAATTAATTTTATTTAATTGATTAACCTTAATTGACTAATTTCCATTAATTAATTAAATTTAATTTCCTAAAGTTTAAATTGAAATACTTAAACTTACTAATTAAATTCTTCCAATTAAATTAGTTTCAATTAATTTAATTTAATTCCATTCAAATAATGCAATTCTAAATAAAAAAGAATTCAATTATCTCACATGTTGAAAACTTCAATTTCAAAAATGAATTAAATATTCATTTATCTTCAAAGAGATAACTTTAATTAGATCACAAGGCAATTATTGAAGAGGCTCAGATTATCATTAATTCCTTTAATCAGGTCATTATTTCACATAACTTCAGGGAGGCTAATAGTATTGCGGATGCGTTGGCCAACATCACAGTCAAGGCCGAGGACATCATGATTTGGCATGGTGGAAGTGATTTGACCGTCGATTTGAAGGCCAAGTTGGCGTTTGATATGACTCACAGCGAAAGAGAAGACTTGGAATATCTTAAAAAGTTTTGATGAAAAGACACAAGTTAATTAAAGCAGTTATAATGGTTACGAAAAGTCTTATCTTTCCCGAGGTGACTAAGTGTAGACACACGTATATTTGTGTTGTTTTCAATTTGAAGATTGCCTTTGTGTTATATCTCTGTATCATATCCGTCATTTCTGTTGAGAGTTTGATCTCTGAGGGCATTATGGGTGGTGGTCTTAACCATAGAGAGCCAAAGAATTGCAAGAAATGGAAGAATAAGACTGAGGTATGGGATAAGCTCAGGAAGGGTGGGCTCACCATGTATATGGAATGCCTTCATGGGTTCAAAGATGAAGTCACAAAGGCTTTTGTTGAGAGCTAGAAGGATGGCACTGTGACTATTGGGGGAATGACTGTGAAAATAACCAAAGATCTTATTGTGGAGGTGTCTAGATTGAAAACCAAGGGCATGAAGTTCTATAGAGACAAGACGACCTCCCAACATGCTATTCAACATTTCCCAAAAGACAAGGCAAAGGCCGAGAGCCTGGTGAAAGAATCTGGTGGCTGTTATGATGTGGACACTTTCAAGGAGATCTAGGCAAAGTTTCTTACTGCTGTCATGGAGTATATTTCTCTGGATAGTAGGTACAAAAGGGCTCACTCATATCATTTTGTTCTACTTTGTCATTTCAGACATAAGGTTAGGGTTTCTTTCTTGTATTATCTACTGCAGTCCCTTTGCCATAGAATAATTGATCATAGGAAGAAAAAGAGTAAGCCCATTCTGCATGAGGGTCTTATCTTGTTAATTGTTGAGCATATTAAGAAAGTTGTTGTTAGTAGCCCTCTTATCCTCTCTCCTAGGGACTCTAGTTCTGCTAAGGCTTTAGGAAAACAAATTCGGGAGGGTGAGAATAAAGTGGAGTTGACAGCGGGTAAAAAATTAAAATTTGAAAAGAAGGATAGAATGGATACAGACTCTGAAGGTGAGAGTGCTGATGGCTATGAGGACATTGAATGTTTCCCCCATACTTAGTCTAATGAGGAAAGAAAAGAGTCCCTCTCAGCTTCGGTTAGTGAATCTGGTGAAGAAGAGGATAAGGATGAGTTTTCCCATGTTTCCAAGGAAAAAGATGATGACCCTGAAGTCAAAGATAAAGATGTGGATGTTGGTGGTCAGAAGGTTCCCATTTTGGTCAATTATGCTAGCTCTGAAGATGATGATGTTCCTATTTCCCCGAAGCTTGAAGTGGTCATGAAGGTGCAGTCGAGTAGGAAGAAGGATAATGACTCTCCTATTTTAGAGTATGTCGAGAAGGGTAATATCCCTTCCATCTCCAAGAAAATTCCCTTTGCGAGAATGGTTGACATGCAGGAAAGGAATGTTCAACTCCTTTAAGAGGATATGGATGATAAGATTGATCCTCCTTTTCGTGTCCTCCAAATGGTGAAGGCAATGTCAATGTATTTGTTCTGCCTTATGAAATGGGTTTTCAAGGAAATAAAAAGCCTCAATCTGAGTTTCCAATCCCTCTCTACCAGAGTTGATATTCTTCAGGGGAACTTGGATACTAGGTCAGAGGGGATGTCCAAAAGGATAAAGAGGATGAGAAACACATGAAGGATATGTAGGACAAAATGGATACCTTGGAGAACACTCTTAAGAAGCACATGACGGATAAGAACCTTTTTATGGGTTTTGCAATGGAGTGATTCAATACCATCAAGTCTGAGCTGGATGCTGGGTCTCTGAGTGTGAAGCTTGTGGATGAAAATGATGAAGAGGGTGATGTTGGTCTTGGTAAGCGCACTTGATTTTCTAAAAAGAAGAAGATCCAAGAAAGGATCCTGGAACTCTCAGATTCTAATGTTGCAATCAAGAAGGTGTCTGAGGCCAAGAAGGAGGTGAAGGGAGCTCTTCTAGAGTTTTCCTAGGTCTTGTTGTTCCCCTATTTTAGTTCTAGTTTGTTTTTAGGTTTTCGGTTGCTGGGTGTTGTTGCTGGTTTCTCATTTTTTGTTTCTTTTTTTGTGTAGTTTATGGGTTTCACGGACTAGTTTCCAGTCTTGTTTCTATTCAGTAGGCTTAATGTCTATTCCTTTTTTTTAATGCTTGTAAGGGGTTTTGGGTCCCCCTAAAACCTATTTTTACCAGAAATCAAAAACTTTAATTAGATCACATGGGTTACTCCACCCACCTCTTTAGTTCACATGGGTTTCTTAACCCACCTCTTCAGTTCTAAAAGGTAACTCAAAATTAGCTCTTTATTTTTCCAAACTCTATCTCCTCTCTCTTAGTTGAAGAGGTGGAGTTTAATGATGGCTTCTCCAGTTTTCTTTAATCTCAACCATTCATCTTCTTATCTTTGGGATTGATCTCAACCGTTCATCTCATTCTCAATTCTTATATAACATAACCTTCATAACCATTTGAAGGATCTAGGATTTCAAGCTCATGTGTGCCATTACTCTGTCAGATTGGTTGAAGCATCAAGCCATCTTGCGATCACAAAGAAATTCAATATCATATTCTTGATGCTCCCAAGTCATAGACACTGCCCACACCAATACTGAGCATCACACAAACAACATTTCAGAAGGAGTAGAGAGAGACAATATAAGCTTCAAGCAATTGGGTTTGCATTCATTTTTTTTCCTCTTATTTGTTTGTACATTTTATTGATTCTTAGTTTTATTATTAGTATCTTGTTTCTTATTGATTTCCCCCATTGTAAATCAGTGCTACTAACCCCTTGTTAAATCAAGCTTGGGTGACAAATCTCGATCCATGCATACATTTTGGTGAACTCGACATGAATCAAACAACCCAAATATCACTTGCAGATGACAAATATAACCTTTTGGCCATGACCATACGGTTGTAGATTCTTTTTTTCATGCTTTTCTTCGTAAATGTGTAATTTTGCAATCACTGGTATTTTACCACAGTTTAAAGAATATTGCCGCAATCATCTGGTTTATGGATGCAATCATTGTAAGGGTTTCATAGAATTTTTCTATCATTATTTACAATTCTATTTTCTTTCTCTATGCCGCAATTGCCTGATCTGTACCGCAATCGATATCAGTTTACCGCAATCGCGCAGAGTTTGCCATAATCAACTGATCCATGCCACAATCGATAGTGGTTTGCCACAATCAAAAGTATTTTACCACAATCTACAACAATTGCCTCTTATATATATCCTCTCTTTTGGTTGAATATAATTCTTCTTTTCTTTCAGTGATGTTGTAGACCTTGCTGACGATCTTGTAGATTTGGGGCTCGCTGAAGGCTTCAATACTTGTGGTTTCTTGCCTTCCACTCTAGAGGTTTCTACCTCATCTTCTTCATTGTCATTTCCCAAATCCTTAGTCAGATTAGCACTCATCTTGCTATATTTACTCTAAATGTTAGGTATAAAGATACCTTGCTTGATCTTAGCCTTAACTTCTTCATATGTTCCATACCTCTTGTCTCCTTTATTGATAGGTTTAGCTAATAGAGTTTTGATTTGTTGTGATGCAAAGTCTATATCTATCTCATATCCCATAGGATCTAGACATATGTTCCTAGGCTCGACTGCATTGATGAAACATGATTTGGTGTCTACCTCAAAACATATACTATCACGATATTTCTCCTCTAACTTAGGTGGAACTTTGAACCTCTTATGCATTCTTGTTTGGAAATTAGAGAAGTAATCATTCATATCAATGTAAAGATTCTCTCCTAGACTCTTTATGTATTCACTAATTTGATAAATATTTGGTCTATCAACACTCCATTTCACATTTCCAATAGACGAAAAGAAGTTCTCAAAGTAAAAGTATATGCATACCAGTAATGAACCAAACTTAAATGTGTTTGTATTTTCTTTCCTTATAGTGTTCATGTTGTCTTCAAGTTGTTTCAATAGTTTCTCACATATATCAATTTGCATGTCTTTCTTTACAATCTTATAAGCCAGATCTACAACACCACATGATACATTGTCCACTTAGGATGATTGGAATACTTGGTGGGACAAGATGTTGCTTGCAAACTTTAAATTGAGGTCTTCAATGATAGAAATCCTTAGACCTCTCCCATCTCATTTGGATTTCATTAGCTCACTTAACTTGATCTTCTTGATTTGTCTGATTGCCTTTATCTTGTCTCCAATCGGGTATCCTATTACAATATGTAACACATCCTTTGTGATCTTCACAGGTTGATCTAGCCACATACACTGGTCATATGATCAGCTAAGTACCATCCTTATCCATTCAATCTTAAATACCTTTGGGATATGCAGGGAATGTGTCAAACCTTTTGACTCTAGATGAACATGATCGCTCTGTAGCTTTCCGTCTACACATAACATCTGATAAGACACATCAATCTTTGCTTCACATATCTCCTCAACCTTACAACGGGTGAAAGTTTGAATATCTTCAATCAATAGAACTCTATTTGGAATAGATAAAAGTTCTCCCATCATATCTGGTTTAGTGGCCTTCGCAGGAGGTGGCTTGTACTTGGATTTCTCAAACTCAACATTCTCAGCTATAACTTTGTTTCAAGATTTTGGGGCCATATCCTCTTCTGAAATGCAAAAACTTTTGAGCTAGGGTTGCGTCTAAGACTTGGTTGCACTAAAACACCTAGGGAAATACCACAAATACCCTAAATAGATTAAAATAAGCTCAAAATGGTATAATATTACCTTCACAATCATTCATAACCACTTGAGGACTCAATTTTCCAACCATGATCACGTTGCTCTAGAAAATGTTAAGTGAAAATGATAGACGATATAGTCTATATATGGATTTTTCTAGGTTTAGGGTTTCCAATGGTCTTAAAGTGGTAATTAATGCTCAACCAAGTTACTTTACCAAATACCTAACTTTCATTTCCTTATACTGAATGAATGTGAAACATAAACACAACAATATATATCCAAATGCATCTAATTATGCTCATATGGATCTCTGCACATATACTAGGAACATATTAAGATTTGAATGTTAACTTGCAGTTCCTGCTCATACCTCTTACCTGATTAAGTAGATTCAGTAGCACCTGATCTAGAGGATGAGGTGCCTTGAACTAGTCTGAATGATGTTCCATCATCCATGGTCTTTCTTCTCCATGTCTTATTCATTTGATCTCCTCTACATTCACTTTAGGTTTCTTTGACGTTTCTTCCTTAGTAGGGGCTTTGCCTCGGTACCTGCAATCTTTGGTAAGGTGACCTAGCTTGTGACAATGGAAGCATGCCATGCCAGGGATTCTCCAAGATCCTCTATTGTTCTTGCCATGTAATAACATCTAATTTGTAGCAATGTGCCCAATTCTTTGACAGATTAAACAAGAGATCATTGTTTTATAGTCCCATGGTATGGATGTACCCTATTGGTTGTTAGGCATATTCTGTTAGTTTGGTACCCATTTGTCATTTCTCTTTTTTGATCTGCATTCATTATATTTGTGACCATATTTGTTGCAATAGCCATAAAACTTTGGATTTCTTGTGTTGTTCTCATTCTTTGATCTACACTCATGTGCTCGGTGCCCATACTTAATATAGTTATAACAATTCCCATCAAACTTGGATGAGCTTGGTGACTTACCTCTTTTTCTTCTACATACATTTGCAGTATGTCCAGGATTCCTACAGTAATGACAACTTGGTTTGTTTAACTTTGGTGGGGTAGAATTTCCTTGACTGTCATCTTGATTAGAGGAATCTCCTTTCTCAGTAGTGCTCTTATTATTGAATCCTAATCTAGTCTTGTCTGTTGGTTGTCTCTGACCTTTAAGTTGTGCATCTAATGATCTCAGTGTTTCTTCATTTTTCTTCAGTATCTCATTGGCTTCTCTTTCAGATTTTAGTTCTCTAGTCAATCTATTAGCTTCACACTTCAATGCTTGATTATCAAATTATTTTCTTGTTGGCTCTTTATTAGCACTCACTAGTTGATCAATCATATCATAGTGTACTTTCATCATCCTCGTGATTTCATTATCTTTCTTAGCTATTCTTATTTCAAACTACCTTTTGTCTTTTTTAGCTATTCTCAGTGCATTTTCAACTGCTCCCTTAGAGTCAAGTATCTCACTCATTCTTAATGCTTGTGTTTCTCAATCAATCTTAGCCAAGTTTAGTTGCTCGATGAGTTTCTTGTTCTTTTCCATGAGTTCTACAATGGAAGAATTAGCTTCACCACTCAGAATACCTTTAGATATTGTTTCAAGAGTATCAACATGATCTTGTGTGGATTTGAGTTCACTACATAACTGTTTCCTTACTTTTAAGAACTTTTCTAATTTTCTTTTCATATCTTCAATCACTTCTTGTGCACTCTTTAACTCAAAATCAAGACTATCAATCTTCTCAGATTGCTTGTAACTTTCCACGGTCATGATCTTTACTCTCTGGTGGTTAAACCTTTATCTTAAGAGACCATCACTGATACCAATTATTGGATTAATCTTATGGAAAGGTAAGTTCTGAGAGGGGAGGGGTGAATGAGTACTCATAAATTTTCTACCATACAATTCTAACCATTTACCAAGTTGAGTACATTGCATAAAACATTGAAAAGCATATAAAGTAAATCAATAAACATTGACACATAACACCATGATTTTTGGTCACACAAAAATCCTTTTTTAGAGGGAAAAACTGTTGGCAAGTGATGTTTTTGGTGTGTTATGAGACACTTAATGGATCTCATTTATGGCAGCACATCTAATAGTATGATCAATATAAGTACAATTTTGATGATTGAGTTATGAAATTGACTAAGTATAGAAACATATTTACAGAGTATAACAATATTCTTTCAGATAGCAAAGATCGAGTACAGTGTTTGATGCATAGGGAGCTTAGAGGAAGATACTATGGTGTATGTATGACCTATAGTTAAGATCAATTTGGTTTTGGTGATGATTACAGAGAGTTAGAGATATTTGAAGACATGAGAAGACAGTAAAGCAACGAAATAGAGCAGTTGAATAGTTGCAAGGACTAAGGGAGTATGACATGGACTCCTAGCATGCTAAGTTGGATTATGATTTTGGATAAACTATATTTTGGTTATGTAAGAGTGCCAACTTTAAATTTACTCTTTACATTATTAATTATATTTTTTAATAGAGAGACGACTGGAAGATAATGTATTAGAGAGCTGAATAAATGATATATATATATATA
>MU227687.1:1088563-1100412 GCA_018584345.1 Thuja plicata | reverse complement strand
ATAGATGACAAGATGCGAGGCATCAAGATGCCCCTAGAGATTCAAGATCATGGAATATCCAATTTTGACCATAAGGTATGAAATACTGAATATGCCCCAAGTGATGAGATGCCCCTAGCAATGGGGAATTTTGATTCAGATCAGACTGATTCAAGAATGATGCGAAAAGATTCAATGATGCAATCATCCAGCCCCCTCGGGAGTGAAATCAAAAGATGACACAACAAAAAGATGATCAAAAACAAAATATTATAGATAGAAGTAACATTGAAGATCCAGAGGAATTCAGAGATAGATCAAGAGAAGGTAGAATCGACTTAGAGCGATCGGGAGGTCCTGTTGACTAGGTTTGACCATAGTTGACCAAGTTTGACCAGAATTGAGTAGAGTTGACATTTGATGAAAAGATTGCAGAATCTGAGAAAATGATGATGAGAGATGATTCTGACAAGAAAGAGACATCAAAAAGAAATCTGCACAAGCATCGGAGCATGTCGGTCCCAAAATTTTAAAATGCGATTTTGAGCTACTTAGGAGTGTCAGATTTTGATTTCGATCCCGAAAATGGATTGAGAAGATAGCTGCAGATAGAGAGTGAGGATCGAACACTTGTGTAGTAGTGATGAAGCTAGAACAAAAGATGATAACCTTTGAAGAATGAGAAGACAATGAAGAGAGCACCAAAATTATTGCTATGCAAGCTTAAAATGTGAATGCAAGCCTAAGCTAAATGCAACCCTAGGACTTGGTTGTTGGACTCATCGCATAATTATCATCATCGAGTTTTGGAACATCAGAGTTGATACAATCCTTACTGGCACCAATGCAACCATAAGAATATGAATATGACTTTCATCAGATAAAATGTAGGAAACAAACGTAAGTGCCAGGGCACAAAAGCCAAGATGACCTAAACATTGTTTCCAATTTGACATAGTAAGAGTACACAAGTAAACAAACAGAGAAATAACAGTTAAAGAGCTAGTTCCAACCTCCCCTTGGCATACAAATAAACAAGATTGAGGGATGTGAGGCTTTCCCACCTTAATGCAGAAGCTCTTATCACATATACCCTGTTTATTTGACGCTGTCGGATCATCGAAACCACACCCACAAGCAGTAGACAATGAAAATATCAATGAAATTCATGAGAATAGACAACATACAAAGAAAGATTCAATCATAGCTCAGCATGTTTCAAATTTTACAAATGTGCATGTGTTTTAGGGGTGTTGAAAAACACCGTTGTGCTTGTGAGTGCGATGTGTTTGATTGATATCGAGAGATGTTTACATTACGATGTCCAATGTGTCCAAAGATAGTGTTGAAAAACACTGTTTGATTGGGGTGTTGAGAAACACCAGTCTGTGCCAGTAGATAGTTTTCCTTTAGAACTGACAAGATTACTAACTCGAGTGTAAACTGAAGATGCGATCAAAGTGGGAAGTCATGCCCCCAAGTAATGAATGTTGATGACTGACTTGACTCATATAGAGAGGATGAATCCAAGTGAATTTCCCCCAAACTATGACACTGGGGTCATGTCAAGTCAGGTGGGATCTTGAAAAGACCCAAAGTGTCATGAAAGTGACTGAAAGCTATTTACAGACTAAAGAAAAGCATGCAAAGACTGAATATCGATAGATAGAGCGTTTGGGTATAACTCCAACTGTAACGGATTGATGTCAAATATGCAGATAGTGAGTTGATGTGAGAAATATTAGTAGTACAGTGATAGTAGGTAGATGTAGTGAGAATCACTGGTGACTAATGTGAGAAATATTCTCAAGTATAAAGATCGGTGTGAGATCTAGGCATCAGCAGGAAGACTCAGTGAGAACCACTAGTGACTAATGCAAAGAGGAGAGAGACTACAAAAGATAGGACAATGCCCCCTAGACCAGGAAGATGCCCCCGAGTGTGACTAGTTTCAATCCATGTGAAGTTGAGAAAAATCTCAAAAATAACTGAGAGTGAATGCATGAGCGAGAAAACTAAAGAAGGAAAACAAACTAAAGCAGGAAAACAAACTAAAGTAGGAAAGCAAACTAAAGTAGGAAAGCGGGAGAGCAAACTGTAAGACAACCAAGGGATGCCGCGATTAATAGAGCATTGCAGAACAAGAGATGCCTGTTTACCAGGTTTTCACCATCTTGACAGAAATTCTACTTTTGCTACCATGACGCCTGTTTACCATGTTTTCATCAATGACACATTTTTCTCTTTTTTTCATTTTTTTATATTTTTCATTTATTTATTTTTTTTGTATTTTTTATTTTATTTTTATTTTTTCTACTTTTCAATTTTTTTGGTATTATCAAGGTGCCTATTTACCAGGTTTTCACCATGATAATAGATACATCAAAGTGCTTGTTTGCCAGGTTTTCACTAAGATGATCATTTTTTCAGGACATTTTGCAATTTTTAGGATTTTCTCAAAATAGAGTATGTACATGAGCATTCAGAAGACATCTCAACTGTAGAACTTCTTCAGATGAAGATCATTGATAGGCTCTTTGAGTTGTTCCCCCTTTGTGGTAGAGAGCTAGTAAGCGCCAGACCCAAATACTATAGTGATAACATACAGACCAAGCTAGTTTGGTTCAAATTCTCCTTTTTGGACCCGTTGCTATTGATTCTTGGGGTTCTCTCTTAGGATGAGATCACCCATTTGGAATTCCCTTGGTTTGACCTTATTGTTGTAGCTTTTAGATATTCTCTTCTGTTATGCTCGAAGATGATCGAACACCACTTTCTGAAGTTCATCTAGTAGTTCAAGCTCTTGAAGCCATGATATTATGATATCATCATTAGTAATGAGGCCCTTCAGAGAGACTCGCAAGGTAGGAATCTCAACCTCAATAGGAAGCACTGCATCTGCACCATAAACTAGAGAAAAGGGCATGGCCCCTGTTGGTGTCCGTATATTGGTGCGGTAAGCCCATAAAGCTAGATTAATCTGGAGATATCAGTCTCATCTAGATTTGTGTACTGTGCGTTGTAATATCTTAAGAGTAGTCTTATTTGAAGATTCTGCCTATCCATTACCCTGGGGCTAATAGATAGAAGACCAGTGCTGAATAATTCTGAACTTAGTGCATAATTATTTTAGATCCTTGTTCTTGAATTGCCCCCCATTTTCAGTGATTATTGATGAGGGTACACTATATCTACAGATGATTTAGTTCAGTATAAACATGGCCATAGACTTTCCATAAGCTACGATGAGAGGAACTGCCTCAACCCACTTGATAAAATAGTCTATGGCAGTAATGATGAATTTATGTCCCCTTGAAGAAGATGAATGTATCTGATCCACCAAGTCAAAGGCCTGCTGCTGAAATGGCCAAAATATGACGAAAGGAATGAGCTCCTTGGCAGGAGTGTGGATCAGATTTCCATGAAGCTAGCACTGTTTGCAAGATTTAGCAAATTGTGTAGCTTCTTTCTCCATATCTGGCCAATAGTAACCAGCTCTAATAAGTTTGTGAGCTAGTGTCAGGCCATTTGAGTGAGATACACAGATGCCTTCATGCACCTCTACTAATGCACACTTGGACTCATCAGGTTCTAAACACCCAAGGAGGGTACTGTCTAGACCTCGCCTATATAAGTCATTAGCTATGATGACAAACTGTGAAGCACTGCAGATTAAGTGACGTTTCTCATTTTGGGTGTAAGTGTCTAGAATGATATGGTCACAAAGTTAGGAGTAAATATGGTGGTAGCGGGATGAGTCATGTCCAATGACTGAATAGATCATCCAGGATTCAGGGGAATTATAAGCAGGGTAGCATAACGTCTCCACTAGGAATTCATGTCGGAAGTCATTTTCTGGCATTTGTAACATGGAAGCCAGAGTAGCCATGGCATAAAATGCTTTATTATCTACCCTTGGAATTTGTTGGAAAGTAATGTGTGAAAATTATTTCTTGAGATCATCAACCATCTTTTTATAAGGCACCAATTTTTCATCTTTTGTTTGGTAGATATCATTCACCTAATTTATAACCAACTGTGAATCTACAAAGACCTTTAGCTCATCAACATGCCATTCAATAGTAATCTTTAATCCATTAATCAAGGCTTCATACTCAGCAGTGTTATTTGTGCAAGGAAAAAACATTTTGTAAGCCTTTGGTAATGAATACCGCTGAGGTGTAATGAACAAAATTTCGGCACCTGACCCCTGCTGCGTGAATGATCCATCAAAGAACATGGTCCATGCCTGATGTGTGAGAAGCATAATGGACTCATCTAGGAACTCAATCCTTAATGGTTGATAGTCTGCAATAGGTGCCTCAGCCAACTGATTTGTAATTTCTTGCCCATTGATAGCTTTTCTTTCCACATACTCAATGTCAAATTCACTGAGTATCATGACCCACTTAGCTAATCTACCCATGAGGGCAGCTTTGCTAAGTAAGTACTTTAATGGATCAATTTTTGCAATGAGCCTTGTAGTGTGAGAAAGTATGTAATGCTGTAACTTTTGGGAAGCAAACACCACCACCAAGCAAGCTTTCTCAATGACACAATAATTCATTTCATAGGAGACCAATGTTATGCTGATGTAAAAGATTTCTCTTTCTTTATTGTTTTGATCTTCTTGGGCCAATAGAGCACCCAGAGATGTTTTTGTAGCTGAGATGTATAAGATTAATGGATTCCCATGAATAGGAGGCATTAATATAGGTGGATTAGCCAGATATTGTTTGATTTGTTGAAGACCTTGTTCACATTCTTTATTCCATTCATAGGTCACACCTTTATGCAGAGTCTTAGTAAATGGCTGTGACTTGTCAGCTAGCTGTGAGATGAAGCACCAGATAGACTGAAGCCAACCTTGAAGACCTCTCATTTGACTGATATTGTGAGGCGGAGGCATTTCCATGATAGCTTGCACCTTTTTAGGATCTACCTCGATACCTTTTGCGGAGATGATATAACCAAGCAATTTTCTAGAAGTTACTCCAAATGCACATTTCTTAGGATTGAGACGTAGTCTGAACTTTTCCATATGATCTAGTATAGGGCCTAGATCATTAAGATGTGCCTTCCTATCCATGCTTTTAGCAAGGGTGTCATCAACATAATCCTCCATTGTTTTGTGCATCATATCATGAAATATAGTTGTGACTGCTCTCTGATACGTGGCTCCAGCATTCTTGAGACCAAAAAGCATAACATTCCAGCAAAAAGTGCCCCATGCACAAGTGAAAGCAATATTTTCTTGGTCCTCTGGCACAATTTTGATTTGGTTGTAGCCAGAGAAATCGTCCGTTAGGGAGTACATTTCATACCCTGCTGTCATATCCATGATCACATCAATGTTGGGTAGTGGGAAGTCATCTTTTAGACATGCCTTGTTTAAGTCCCTGAATTCTGTGCAGACTCTAATAGATTTGTCATGCTTCAACACTAGAACTATGTTGGAGATCCATTCTGCATAGTCAATTGCTTTGATGAATCCATCTTTTAGGAGTTTCTCTAATTCCGCCTTGACAAGTAAAGCCACATGTGGATGCATGTTTCTGAGTATTTTCTTGACTAGTTTTACTCCAAGAGCTATTGACAGGTGATGCATGATAAGATCAGGATCTGCACTAGGCATGTTAGAGTATGTCCACGCAAATTTTATCTTTATCTCTTTGAAGAAATCTATGAATTCTTTGAGTTCTTCTGCAGACAATGATTTAGCCACATGAATAATGTGCGGCTATTCTTCTGTACCCAAATTTACTGGTGGCTCAATTAGCATAGATGATTGTTCCTGGAAATGACTTAGAAGTGCATAAAGTATCTCATCCTTAGGTGCCTTGGAGAGGTTTTCACCTTCATATACGTCTATTCTTTTTACATTTTTTGGCTCTGACACTGCCACAATGTGGTTTTCACCGTCAGAGCGCCTATTTTTTTTCTTTTGATTTTATGACTAAGATACTTGATATCACTTTCGGTCATGCTGACACTGTCTTCGCTAGTGGAGGATGTTATAAGTTCAATAGTGTGGAGATAATAGGCTAAATCATAGTCATTTTGGAATGTTATTACTTTGTTGGATGAGGAAGGGGAATTCCAGTCTATTAGCTCAGGATGTTGGAGTGAGAGAGAAGTGACAGGTTCAAGTGCATTCATGGTATAATCATCAAAAGTGTGGACTAGTAAGTTGAGACCTAGAGCAATCTCATCCAAAGGTGTATTTGAATCCCTTTGACTCTTAGGGACTATATTAGAAGACATGTTAACATCTATGGAATCAGACTCATTAGACCTTACACTAGACCCTTCACCTATGTTGAGAAGGTTTTCAGATGTATGTGTAGTATCAACATTCCTGTCAAAGGATCCTTCTAAAATACTATCAAACTCATATTCATGGGAATCTGTGTCTGAAATTTGACTAGGATGTTTGCACCATGAATTTTTCAGAGTTCTTGTGACACTAGCCTGTTCTTGTGAAAACTACTCTTGAAACTGTGGTGGTATGTATAGTTCACCCTAGAAACCAGGGTCTTGTGACACTTTCCATTGTTCATATGTTAGAGAAGTGAATGGAATAGTGCCATTAGAGTCACTGCTAGCCTTGGATGTACTAACATGTGTTATGAAGTCATCTGGCTCAGCAAAGAATGCTGCCAGATCTAGAGGAATAGGATGAGGAAAGTAATCCTCATCAGAGCTATCCTCTACGATGTCAACTGTAGCTGTGCCTTCAGGTTCTGGTTGAGGATCCAATTTTGGCACAAATTTGTTAATCCCTAGATGGAATGGGATCTTCTTGAAGCCTAAACTAGTTGTATCTTTCATCCTTCAACCCGTAGCTTTAATAGGTTCAACTATCCCATTACCATTCATCCTTATTAGACCACTCCCTTTGTATCCAAAGTGTTTCATGATTTTAAGACCTTCACTATTGGGATATATTCCATGAGTTGGGGTGGTCTATTTAGATATGTCCTTTCTTTTGTAAAGCCAAGCTTTAACAAATCTTTCCTCATCTTCATCTTCTAATGGTGTTGAAGCCCATACAAAGGCACCATCATAAACTATTTCAGGAGGAGTAGTAGAAGATTTATTATTCCCAGAAGGTCTCCCGTAAGAATGAGGAGATGGAGGTAGAGCTGCTAATGATAGAAAAGGTTCTATTTGATACCCCCCATGCCTATGTCTTTGATTTTCAAAGTCTGTTCCATGTCTATAAGCTTGGAATCATAGAATTTTGTGGATTCTCTATTAGTAGGAACAAAACTATCAGCTAACTGTGTGAGTGTATTACAAGAATAGCCCATATTAGCAGGAACTATCACTTTTGCGCCATGGAAAGGAAACTTGATGCACTAATGATATGTAGAAGGAACTGCTTGCATTTCATGGATCCACGGTCTTCCCAATAGGATGTTATAAGAAAGAGGAATGTCCAACACTTGACAAGTGACATCTCTTTCAATAGGTCCAACCCGAATAGGTAGCACAACTAAACCTTTAGACTTTCTTTCTTCTTCATCATAGGCTTTGATAGTAATTTTCTTATGAGAATCTATGCAATATTCATCATAGCCTAGCTAAGTGAGCAAGTGAGCAGAGTAGATGTTGAGGCTAGCACCATTATCAATAAGGACATGGCAGATGCACTTTTGGCCAATCATGACCTCTATATGCAAAGGGGCGTTATGCGGGTGGCTAACCAAATGGTCATCTTCTTCTGAGAAAGACAGATAGTGTGGTGAATTCAAGTGACCCATTATAGATTGAAACTGATCAAGATTAATGTCTTTGGGGATGTTAGCCTCTGCGAGGGCTTTATCCAGAATCTGCCTGTGAGCAGGTGAGATCTTCAACAACTCAAAGATGGTTATTTGAGCATTGGTTCTTTGCAGCTGGTCAAGAATGCTATAATTAATAGTAGGAGGTGTGGGGACCACTTTTGTGGTCTTTTTGGTAGGGCCAACAATAGATTTATCCACAGGTTTCTTTGGTGTGGATGTAGTAGCAAGAGGGTCAGGACCCTTGAGAGTGATCTTAGCACAGGATCTGGTAACGATGTTTGTGCAATCCTGAGACAATTCAGGTTCAGACAAACGAGACCTAGGGCTTCTCAAGACAAATTGGATCTTAGGCTTAGGAGCATCCCAGCTCCCCTTGATATTAATCACATCACAATACTCAACTTTGACAGGTTTGATCATGTTGATGACATTTTCATTAGTGGTATACGTGTAGTTAACCTTGGCATTGTTGTTCTTAGTGTTGGAAGACTCACCTTTCTCGTGAGGAGGAAAGGGATCTTTAAATGCCTCATGATCTGAATTCTTATTATGATTATCCACAACAATATCACCATTATCAATCAGATCTTGCATCTTATGGCACAATTGAAGACAAGTAGAAGTCTTATGATCCTTGTTTTGGTGATAGTCACAGTATGCGTTGTCATTCCACCAATGGGGTCACGGTTGTGGATCATATGGACGCTTGTCCAAAGGAGTGAGAACCTAGTTTTGCACCAAAGTATTGTAAAATACATCAAGCAGTTCTCCCAAGGAAGTGAATTCATGCTTGGGTCGAGAGGCCCAAGGTTTGTTGCTAGAGAATCTTGAAGGCAGCTGAGTGTTTTTTGCAACCTTTCCAGCAGTTTTGATCACTTGTATGCTAGAAGTAAGATTGAAAACTGATTTTGAAAGAGTCGGGGTCACATTATCAACCACTCCATCGTTCACAATGTCCCTATTCTTGTTGACAAAATTTCCTTTATCTTTGTTGGAAGAGGAGGAACCTTGTTTGTTGTCTTTGTGCAAAGTCAATTCCCCTTTCTTAACCATAAATGCCTCTATCCTCACAACTTGCTTAATCATGCTGTCAAAATTAAGGGGACCTTGAAGCTATACCTGATACCCAAAATCAAGAGTGAGATTGTCCAAGAAGATGTCGAGTTTCTCAAATTCGGGTATTTTACGAGGATACTTGGTGCAAAGCTGTCTCCATCTCTAGAGAAATGTCAGGAATGGCTCCCCTTATCTTTTTTTGAGATTGCAAAGGTCCCTAATGTTGACGGGATGCTGTATGTTGTGAGAATAATGT
Organism: Thuja plicata; assembly: GCA_018584345.1. NCBI lineage: Eukaryota > Viridiplantae > Streptophyta > Pinopsida > Cupressales > Cupressaceae > Thuja > Thuja plicata. The sequence goes on along the minus strand of MU227687.1, from coordinate 1,091,331 downwards.
TGGATAAATAGATTTGTGATCTCATCAAAAGTCTTAATGTCGGTGGGTAGTTGAGAAAACCACTCCATGGCAGGTCCACCCAGACTTTGAGGAAAGAGACGCATTAAATAAGTTTGATCATAAATGAAATCCATAGATAGGGCCCCAAATTCTATTAGTTGATCCTAAGGATTGGTGGTACCCAGATATTTATCATACTTAGGGAGTTCTACACCCTTGGTAAAAGGTGGCATATGAAGACTCCTATCAAAAGGAAAAGGACAGATACTCTCCATCGTGAATTGTTGTGTGGGTTTGTCCTTATCCTTTACAAGTTGGCTAATTTGGTTTTGCATATCTTGAATCATCTTTTGCAATTTGGTAGTCTCAGTCTCTTCCTCTTTTGTCACAAGTGTTTCCACTTTGAAATCTGGGGGTAGCCTAACTCCTTGGTTTGCCAATTCTATAAAATATTTCTCTTTATCTTCTACAAGGAGAATTTCCATCATCTTGATGAGACCCTTATTAGATTTCACAACATCTATGTCATTTTGAGTTATCAGATCATCATCATTACCGAGGATCTCATAAATGCTTGGATTTTGATCTTGACTCTGGTCATGTGGAGGAGGGTGATAGTGATGTGCTTGCTGATCAGATTGGGATTGTTGATTCTGATCATTTTGAGATTGATCATGGGCCTCACTGTATTGACCTTGTAGGAAGTCAAAAGGGCCTCCCATGTTGTTGATGTGGGATTATGCTATGTGCACAGGTTTAGTGTGAGTGTGTGTATTGAGCTGAGAGTTTGTGGCCAATGTAACTTTTGGTGGGTCAAAGGGGTCGATGGGTTCGGAAGGATCAATAGGTTCACAAGGATCGATAGGATCAAAAGGATTGGTATGTTCAAAAGGATCAATAAGGTAGCGAGGACCATCAATAGGGTCAACCCAAGTAAGTGACCTTCCAAAGTTTTGTTGATCTGGAAGAAATGAGTTATGTTGATCTTGAAATAATAGTTTAGGTTGTCTTTGAAACAGGGGATTATAGCACTGTTGGAACACCAGTTTTTGATTCAGATTAGGATCTATACTAAATGGAGAGGAGGAATGTGAGGATCCCTCTTAGTTATCAGATTGAACAATAGGTTCAGAATGACCTCTTCCTTGATTACAAGATCTACCTCTACCTATTCTGGAACCACAAATGGGAAATATGTTGCCGCTCCTAGTCGTAACAGGCATAGACGAAGATGAAATGAGAGAAGACTTAGGATCCAACTCAGAACTATATCTCTAGAATAGTGAAAAGGAGATAAAGGCTAATACAACCAAGATGTGAAATGTACCCAGAATGAATCATCAAGAATATGGCTAGAATAGATGAGATGTGACTATCGCATTGCAAGGTACAAAAGCAAAGAAAGTTAGGACAGAGAATAGAGAGACAAAACAAGCTTGAACAAGAATTAGTTGGTCTGCAACTTGAGACAATCAGTTTCAGACTGCAGATGACAGGGAAACAGGCAATCATATCTCAAACAAAAATCAGATCATGCAAAAAATTCATCAGTCAATGAGAAGTAGCTCGCTACTTTGGGACACCAAGGTATAGACTCACATGAGAAAGTTCTAGTTTGCATGAGGAAATTCTTAACTACGTGCGAGAAAATGAAAGCTCGCACGAGGAAATGCCCAATTTTTGGAATCTTGCATGAGAAAACTCCAGGTTTTGATAGATCGACTCAGTTTTTGAGACAAAAGTCAGATTTTGAGACATAGTCAGGATAGTTCTCTAATATAATTTCTAGATTTAGGATAGTTTTATGACAATTCAGATCAGCAATCTCAGTTTGAATGTGACAAGCAATCGTTAACAAGCACAGAGTTTTGATCAAGCAATAGTGACACAAGAAGTAGTCGCAAATAGTTCTACCAAGGACAAGGCAACTTGGCAGAATCATTAGAGTCTTTGTTTAATCATGATTAGACAGTTTAAGGCTTGAAACAAGCACTTAGTTATCCCTACAAAAAAATGGTAGAGAAGACAAAATCCGTGCCTCACTACTTATGTGTATGCATGCACCTCACACAACTGTGTCACCCCCTAGAGGGCACCCATGTTTTTGGTGTTTCCAAGGACTAAATAATATATGTTCAAAGGTTACCCTTAAAGTAAGGGCCAGTGTCATATACCACCTTCAAGCGTCTAGGTGCATACCTATGGTGAGAATCTAGGGGAGAGATTCTTCCCTCTCCCTACGCAAAGATTATGTCTCCTTTTGGAGGTGATCCAGGTTGGAAACTAACTAAGAAAGTTTTTAGTGGGCTTCCATTCACAATAACCTTTGGTGTCCCCGATACAGGGCTTGGGCCTCGTAGCCACACCAACACTTGAAAGTCATACACCCCCGTAAGCAGGGCTGGGAGAGGCGCTGCTCAGTACAATAGATAAGGCTTTCTCAAGATGATAGTCAGAATCATGAGAAAGAAGTTACCATGGCTTTTGAGTCTTTGGAATCGATAAAGAATACTTTATTATAGTGAGGTGGAATCACCGACGATAGGTGTGTACTCACTTGGGTTGTTCCCGGAGGTTCAACTTCCAGCAGGCCCTCTAAAGGTGACACAAAACTTGGCTCGGATTCGAGGGTCAGATTTTTTGATTCTCTCAAAGAGAGAAGAGCATACTTCTCTACCTCTTCACCTTACCCAAACACACAAGACATATTCATCACCGAGCTAACTCTCCTCCAACCAATTCACAAGCTTTTGGGTTTCTGATTCTCT
>MU227687.1:1066168-1081510 GCA_018584345.1 Thuja plicata | reverse complement strand
CTTCATCTTGTTGCATGATTTGCAGACCAAGAAAGAACTTGATCTCTCCAAACATAGACATCTCAAACTCTTTGCTCATTTCATTTGAAAATGATTTGCATAGCATATCATTGCCTCCAAATATGATTTCATCAAATAATATCTCAGTAATCAAAATGTTAGCATCAATATCTTCCTTCAAATAAAGATTACTATTTTCTCTATTCCTTACAAATCCAATACTTATAAGATAGGAATGAAGTCTTTCATACTAGGCTCAGGGTGCTTCTTTCAATCCATATAGGGATTTGTGTAGTCTAAATACCAAGTCCCTCTTGTCTAGATCAACAAACCCTTCTGGTTGTTCAATGTATACCCCTTCTTCAAGTATTCCATTTAGGAATGTAGATTTGACATCCATTTGATATACCTTGAATCCTTTAGATGCAGCATAAGCAATTAATATTCTTACTCCTTCTATCCTAGTAACAGGTGAAAATGTCTCTCCATAGTCAACCCCTTCTTCTTGTGCATATCCCTTACATACTAGTCTTGCTTTATTTCTGGTGACTTCTCCATTCTCATTCAGTTTATTCCTGAATATCCATTTTGTACCGATGACATTATTTTCATCTGGTCTTGGTACAAGTGTCCATGTCTTGTTTTTCTCTATCTATTCAATATCTACAGTCATAGCACTTATCCATTCATCATTATCTAGTGCAGCATTGACAAATTTTGGCTCATAATCATAAATAAGACATCTTGTATTTAGAGACTTCTGGTTCTCATGCCAACCTTCTTGTCTTCAATGATCTAGTTCTATGGATGGTTCTTTTTGACATATCTGTCAAGTACAGGTTCAACTCTTTGTCTATCCACTCGATCATCATTTTGTCCATTCTTTTCTCCATCACTTTGTGCATCAGCATGAGCAATATTCTGATCGTCGATATTTACAGCTTGATGCTTGGGTGCAATGATCTGTTGCTTGAGAGCTCTACATTATTGGTCAGGTAGAGTGTCAGGTTCCTCATTCTAAGCAAACCTATTGTAGTCCTCTAGTTCTTTAGTGCTTTTCTTTTCATTCTTCTCTGTAAATTCATCTATCTTTACATTTTCACTTTCAAGAATTTAGTTAGAGGCTTTATTTAGACATTTATAAGCCTTGCTCTTGGTAGAATACCCTAGAAATATTCCATCATCACTCTTTGAGTCAAGTTTTCCATTTCTATCATCTTTTAAGATATAACATTGACTACCAAATTTTTTGAAATAACTCACATTGGGTGTCTATCCATACCAAAGCTCATAAGGTGTCTTTTTAGTGTCTTTCTTCAATTGTACTTTTTTTAATGTGTAAACAGCAGTATTGACAACTTCCCTCTAGAAGATTTGGGTGATCCCCTTCTTTATCATCAGTGTCCTTGCACAATCAACTATGGATCTGATCCTTCTTTCAACAATTCCATTTTGCTGTGGTGTTCTTGGTGTAGAGACATGTCTTTTGATTCCATGCTCATTACAAAAGTTAATTAATTCATTTGAAATAAATTCCCCTTCTCTATCTAATCTTAAGCATTTAAATTCTTTACCACTTTGTTTCTCAACCATTGCCTTATACCATTTAAACATCTTAAATACTTTTGATTTATCTTTTAGAAACATTACTGTCATCATTCTAGAGTAATCATCAACAAAGAGAATAAAATATCTATCTCCATAGTAACTCTTTGTCCTCATAGGTCCACATAAATCAGTATGGACTAATTCTAGAATGGCATCAGATTTTTATTTTGAAACTAGACTTTGTCATCTTACCTTTTTGACAGTTCTTACACATGATATTATCGAGCTTGCTCATCGTCAGTAAGCCTCTGACATTTCTCTTTTTTCTAATCTTTATCATGTTGTCAAAGTTTACATGACACAATCATTTGTGCCACAACCATATGTCTTCATTTGTAGAAATCAAACAAGTGGTGTCAGTATCATTTAGTTAGAATAAGTTACCTTTTGTCTGTTCACTGGTACCAATCAGATTTCCTGATTTATTAAATATTTTTGCCTTATTATTTTCAAATGCTACTTTGTGACCTGAATTATTCAACTATGAAACACTCAATAGATTATAATTCAATCCATTTACCCAATAAGCATTTTCAAATTTTATCTGGTTATTCAACATTATGGTTCCTCTACCTTTAACTGGACAAGGTGTGTCATTACCTATTCTTACTGAACCACCTTTATAGTATTCAAAAGTCTCAAAATTTTGCTTGTCATCGGTCATGTGGTGAGTGCAACCACTATATATGATCCAGACATCATTTTTACTAAATTTAGATATGAGTGCAATTTCTACATACCTTTCTTCATCATCATCTGAATCATTTTTTACTGCCACAAACACCATCTCGATGTCTTCCTCAGATTCGGTGTCAGTATTATCATCTTTGCATTTTCCTAGGTAACTAGCCTTCTCTCCTTTGTCCTTGTAGTCTCGGGCATCTCTTCTCTCTGATTTTCAGTAGCTTCTATAATGACCTCTGTCAGACTTCTTTTCAAATGACCTGTCTTTACTTTTGTCATCTTTTCTTCTGTTAGGACATCTTGCAGAAAAGTGTCTAATCTCTTTACAATTAAAAAAAACAAGTGGTAATTTACCTTTGTATTTACCTTTGCCTCTCTGCATTCTTATAGCCATAAGTGCTTCAATTTCATCAGGATCTTCTTCTTCACTTTCACTATCACTATCTTTTCTCATAGTGTGTTTATGGCTTGATTCACTTATTCTTAAAGAAGATTTGAATGCAGACACTATGTTTGGTAAAACACTATTATCAAAGTTATTCATCTCAAATGAAATCAGTCTTCCAATCAAACTGTCTAGAGTAACATTGCTATTTTCTACTACTCTCATTTCTTGAATGGCAGATACTTTAATAGCATACGTAGGTAGTAAGGTTCTTAGAATTTTACTTACCACTGTATCTTCTTCTAGTACACATCCAACTCCTCGGATAGCATTTACTACCTCTTTGATTCTTGTGCTGTACTATGTGATGTTTTCACCTTCTTTCATTTTGAGATCATCAAAATTTCTTCTAAGGCTTTCTTCCTTGGCTCCCAAAACATTCTTGTCACCACCATGTACAGGCATCAATTTTTCCCACATCTACTTTTTAGTCTTGCAGGTTTTCACATCTTCAAACTCAGCATCGGAGAGTGAGAAAGAAAGCTCTATCATCATGCAATTGTGCTCATGCTTCTCTCTCATTTTTTCAACTATTGGTGCTCCTGTGGGAAACACATATTCAATATCTAAGTATTAAGTAACATCATTTCCAATAACTGATAAGTGGATTCTTATTTTTCTCTGCCATGAAGCAAATTTGTCTTTGTTCAACTTGGGCACATATCGTCTATTCATCTTGTAATCTTTAGCTTAGGTCTTGAAACCTTCCTTCTAAGCACACAAGTTTTGATACCAATTGTTAGTAATAACTGAGAGGGGGGCTGAATGAGTGGCCTCAAAAATTAATCCTTAAATCAACCTTTAAAACTTATAACCACAAATTATGTTTCTAGTTATCTTCTATCCTACAAGATGAATGCCTTGAAATACTTATAACAATTTTCTACTTGTTAGATTTCTTTGTAAATCTCTCTTCTGTATGATTACCGATAAGAATTCAACTATTTACCAAAACATAGTAAATATGCAGAGTATACCAATAAATGCAGAATTGCATATGTGAAATGTAAAACAATAAAGTAATAGAGCATTAAAACATAACACATGGATTTTTAACGTGGAAACCCTGTTAAGGGAAAAACCACTGGGACCGGTACCCCAAATTTTCACTCTTCTGAAGTGAGCTCTGTTAGGAGCTAACCCTATTAAAGGTTACATATATATTGTTAAGTGTGAAATTGTTAGAGGATTTAAAAGATAGTTTGTCACCTAGTATCTAGCATCTAATGCTACCATCCTTGATCAAACACTCACTTGGCTTGTCAATAGGTATCTGGCATATCCAATGCTACTTTCATGATCAAATGTTTTTATACTCCTTGGGATGTATCTCAATTGTAGAATACTTTTAAGTCCTTCTCAGTTAAGAGACTTGATACTTCAATGGTTAAACTGAAACATTAATGATCTGTTCATGCATACAACTTAATTATAGATTTTCAGATCTATTGTAAGTGCATTACCTCTCTAATCAATGTAATCAATTCTTTACCTTTGCTCCACACTATTCTGCTCTGTGATGTTGTCTCACTGTTTGTCCGTGTCTGCAGAATCTAGCTCTTTCCTTAGCTTGATTGATCAGGATTGAATTAAGACTTTCTTCTCCTTCATATTTTCTTTAGCATCTTTCCTCTTCTATTTTTCACCCCACACACCCATTCGTAATGAATTGGGTTTGTCTCTTTGTAGACATGATTTAACTTTTCTTTACTTTCTTGATTCTTGGCGTGATCCACAATTCTCACCAATTAGATTTAAAGAAAACTCTAGTTTTATCTCAAAGAGATCTTCTTGCCAATTGAACAAATCAGATTTAAATCAATTACTTATCTCCATATTTATCTGGATGATTAAAACAATGATAATTATTTGTTAAGTCTATTTATAGCTCTTGACAGCTAATAATTTTGTCATTTTCTAAACTCTCTTTTCTTTTGATCAACACTCTAGTTAGTCATCGGTGATAATTGACTGTTCTGTCAGTTTGACTTCAGTTGTCATTGGGATCTCCGTCCTTGGCTTTTTCATCGGGCAACACTAAATTTTTTTCAGTCAGGTTACTCTATGTTTTTCTTGTTGGGCAACATTGTGACTTTGCTCGTTGGGTAACACTGTGACTTTGCTCTTTTACTCTGATCATCAGTGTGCACTCCATCAGTGTATACAGTCACTTAGTGAATACTTGACTTATATGCATTGTTGATAGCATGGACTTGATTCATTAGTTCTTTGAAGTCTTTGGCAATTTTTCCATGACCATACAAATTATATCAAGTTGACATCAATGACAATACAATACATTAACTAATTTAATGCCTTGCATGATCATCAACTTAACATCTTCAAATATTCAGTCAGTTATATTTCATCAATGTACTGTGTAATATTCAGCTCCTAATAGGGTTAGGTCTCCTGACATGGAAATTATACTTTAGTGCATGCTTGTGGGTACCATCCCCATTGGGGTTTTCCCTTGGCCAAGGTTTCCTTGACAAAAAATCATGGTGTAATGAGTCGTGTGTTATTTTCTTATGTTCTTTTCATTTTAGCAATCATATGGTTTATGTGGAATTGGTTTAAGTTCAATTTAAAGTGCTATAATACTGATTCACTCCCCTCTCAGTATTACTTAATCCTAACAATTGGTATCAAAGCTCTTGGACCTTGAAATGAAATTTTAACAACTTAAGGGAGATCAAGATGGATTCAGTAAGTTTGGAAGAAAAATTTGAAGAGACACTTGAAGACCTTGATAAATAAAAACTAGAGAATGGTGACTTGAGATTCAATTTAAGAAGAGCTGAGGCATTCATTAAGAAAATGAAAGATCAACTTGAACTTTCTAGAAATTAGAGACATGATCTTATGGTTTAGATAAAATAAGATTCAGAAAATGATAATTCAGATCAGATAAAGCAACTTGTACAAGAGAATGGTACTCTGAAGCTTGATAATGAAGTAATGGCTAAAGAGATTCAACAAGAAAAGGATGCTAAAACAAGATTGAAGAAGCTTTGAAAAATACTAATACTCTAACAAGATAAATAAAGAATGAGCTTGACCATTACAAGAACAAGTATTTAGAATTGGAGAAATATAATCAGATCATAAAAGGTGAACTTGTTGAGACAAAGAAACACATTGAGAGACTTCACATGAGAAGTGAATTGATTGGTGAATAGAGAGACAGACAGAAACCTAAAGGAGATATGACTAGTGTTGGCTTCAATGAAGCTTAATGTTCTAAGATTCAAGAGGAGAAACCTGATGTGAAGACTGATGACAAAAAACCTATTCTTGAAGAACCTAGAGAACAAATCATACCTTTCAGAGGAAGATGTTTTGGTTGTAACAAGTTTGGACACATGAAGAGAGAATGCAGAGCTAATTGTTAGAATAATAAGTAGAAAATGCAAATATTAACACATAGAAGAGAACACAATAACACCAAAATTTAACATGGTTCACCCAAGCCCTGGGCTACGTCCACCAACAATGAGTCCAATGTCTTTATTAATATCCAATGATTAAAATCTGAAACCTGCAACTCAATACCACCACAGGAAGCTACAAAATCCCTCATACGAATGAAACTCTAACCCTAAGCCATTTTCACAAGTATTTTTAACTTAACCTAATTAGGGCAAAATGAGCTTGGGGGCGCTACCCCCAAACCCCTATAGATAAGTCTAGGGGGAAACCGCGCCAAAAGAACCTGAGTCAGATTAGGCTCCACATACATAACACTAATGCCCCTTTCAAAAAATTTTCTATTGAAGAGGAGAATCGATAGTTAAACCCCACATGTTACAAATGTAATAACCTTGGGCACATTGAAAAGTATTGTAAGTTACAAGTAAGTCAGAACAAACCTCCTCCTATATGATATAAAAGCAACAATCCAAGGCATATAGAAAAGTTTAGTAGACACAATATAACAGACAACTAAAGAGTACCACCTCTTATGAATACAAAGAGGAATGACAGTGATACTGGTAAGAGTCTTGGAAATTACAAAAATGAATTTGAAAATTGTTTCAAGAAAGCAAAAGATAACATCAGTGGTAAGGTATGGAAAGTAAAAGAGCCAAGTGAGATATTGGTTCAGGGAGAGACAATAGATGCTACTGGATCTTTTCCTGATGTGAACACATCGACCTAAGTGGATGATCATGGCATTAGGGGGAGCATTGGATGAAGATATCATATTATATTCAGCCCCTAATTCTGAGGAGTAAGCTCTAGAAAGCTTAGTTATGATATGTGCAGACATCATAGAACTTATATATGAGAGCACAACATTAGACAATGCATATTCTGTGATTGCGGGATTTTTGATTGACTGGATAGTGTACCAAGTTGTATATTGGGTAATGTGCATTTTACACTTAATGATGAATAAAGGACATCTGGGATACCTATTTCTTCACTATTTTAAGAGTAGAAACCTAATAAAAGCATAAATCAGAGAGTATCAGACTATCTAACAGCTATATTGCATGATTAATAGAAGTGGGAATTCAAAATTCAGCGTAATTAAGGTATTTACATCATCTACTCATACAAACATTATGGATGCACCTTTGATTTATGATGTTGTAGATTAACCTAGATATAAATTCAAGAAACATCCATTTAAGTCTTGTGAAGACAACCTTGAAGGAGCATTTTCCCAGACACCACATGACGTCTTTCATGTAGAGGATATTAGGACTTACATTCATTGCAAGTATGATATATTTGGTATTCATGATATTTCTACTAGAATGGAATACATGAATGATGATGGTAAAATGAAGGATGAATTCAAACACATAGACAAACTAAGCATTATGAAAATGTTAGATTTGTATGAATTCAACGAAGATGAATGGTTCAAAATATTACTTATCAGAGTTCATGATCAATTCATCTGGATAGGAGAGAAACCTGTAAAGATATGTAGTTAGTTGATTCATGATATAATTGGGTTAGACAACACTGGAGTTATCCCTATGGAAGAGAAGCACATAAAGAAACAAGTTGAAACCCTAACACATGCTAAGTGGGACATACGAGCTATTATAGTGAATGATATTTTCCAGCAAGGTATTAGGATAATTGTGATGATACTTGGATACAAATTTTACTACATCAGTAGACCTAATTCAGTTTTAGTATGAGTCATTATGATGGCTTACAGGATGGTAAATTAAAATACTATATATAACCTATGCGAGATTCTAGCATAAATTATTTTGGAGAATGTAAAGCTAGTCAAGAAGGAAAAATCTAATACCTTTAGATTTGGCTCACTTCTAGTTCATATGTATATCCACATTGAGCATAATTTCCCTATCATGTACCCTAGAGCATGGAATGACAACATACCCACTGGTATTCAAATTTCACAAAGCTACTGAAGACAAAAAAACACATGGGTAGATGGAGAATTGTTTGGCATGATCAAGATTCTTCAGAGGCAAATGAAAGAGAGATTCAAAATTCTTGAAGAGTTAGTTGAGAACTATAAGGATACAATATATTTCATGGTTGAAAATAATTGTGTATGTTTTGAGGCAATTTTACCAAGAAAGAAATGGTGTTACCCCATGGTTTATGAAGTCAGTTCATAGGTTCTGGTTATGGAAAGTGAACATGTCTTGGAATCTGAAGTTGATACATCTGAAGAGAGATGGGGAACATATGAAGAGAAATTAGCTAAGGTCAGAGAAGAATAGAATAAAGGCTTAAGAAAGAGAAGAGTGGAGAATATAATTGATGATTGTTCAACTAAGGGAGGTATTAGTAAAGAAGAGATGAGAGAAGTAAGGAAGAAGATAGCAGAGAGATCTTATGGGTTGGCAAGTACTGCTACTACAGCCCTTCCACCTCTAGAGATTAAGCAGATAGTTAGTCCTACTTCTAATTTTATTGATGTTACTACACCCTCACCACCACAGAAGACTTCACAGGTAGAAAAGATTGTTCCTCGGAGAATCACTAGGTCCACTAAGTTGGACTCACCTCCTTAAGAAGAAGAGGACTAAAGAAGTAGAAGAAAAGAAAGTTGAGAAAGAGACCATAAGTGATAGACATGTATGGAAGCTTGATATAAAGATGTTAGAGAAGAGAGCTATTGAGCAAGGAAATCTTGTTTCAGTGAACAAATATTATGACAGGTATGAATAATTTGACAAACTAGTGATTGAGGAAATAGTAATTAGCCATTTACTTGTTTTCAAAAAGAATCTATTAGAGATAGAACATATTATAACTGAGGAATTGTATAGAAAACTAGAAATTAGAAAATAAATTGCACATATTAAAGATGAGGCTATAAGAAATCAAGCTATTAAGGACATGTTGCCATTAGTTTCAGTATAGGAGAGAGAATATTGGGAGCACTCAAACCCTTGTTGAGAACTAAAGTAAGATTAGTGAAAATTATGGGGAGGAAATATGAAGAAGTCTTATAAGAGACTTAGAAGGCATTAGATCAGATACTTATGAGTAATATTACTAAGAAGACTCCACCTCCTAAACCTACTTTGTGTACATCTTTAGGAATTAGAGAGAGCTCTAAGACAGTTGAGGTAAGTGAAGATATCATACGACCATATTTCTATGTTTCTGGTGTGCATGTGACCCTTAAAACTTCACTTGATGAGAAAGATCTATTTGAAGGGAAGATTGACAATAAAATGGCTGATGAAGAAGAAAATAAAGAGGAAAAACATAAAGAGGAAGAACAAAAAGAGGTAGAGCAGAAAGAAGAAGAGGCAAGAGTTGAAGTAAAAAGTGAAATTGACACATATACTATTCTATTGTTGGCAAGTAAAGACAAATCTGTAAGCACAAATGTTGACAACATGGATGAGGTTGAACTAATGAGACTATCCTTCATCACATGATGAAAGGAAAAAGAGAGATCTAAGAAGAAAGGTGACAAGAAGACTAAGGTAATGACTAGGGAAATTGATACTATGAATAAAATGCTTCCAGTAAATATTGTTTTTCAAAGTAAAGATGAAGTAGAGAACTTGAAATTGGTACTAGATGATTTTGATGGTCACTATGAGTCCTTAGTGAAGATTTCTGAAGAGAAGGAATATAAAAGTTATTTAGAAAAGAAGTTGATGGAAGTATGCTATTCTATTTCATGGGACTTGGGCATTTTGAGACCAACTACATCAAAGGCCAAAAGTTGTGTTATTCATGGAAGGATGCTATTCAGGTATTTCATGAACTCTATCAGACACATTCATAATATTGAAGACATTATTTCAAAGGATAGGGCAACTCTGAACAACATGATGGACAGTTGTGAGACCTCCTCACAATCTATAATGGAGATGGAAAGAGAGATAACAAGGATTCTTGATAAGTTGAATGTGTTAGAAACACTGAGAGGGGGGGTGAATCAATGTTTATCTGTTTATTATATTTCGGCCAATTAAACATAAAAAAAATATGCATCCAAAGAATCTTAACACAAGAACACATAACACATGATATGACTATGGAGAACCTTGATCAGAGGAAAACTCCGGTCGGGATTAGTACCCACAAATATTGTACTAGGTATAATGAACCTGTTAAAGTTCCTTTGCCCTGTTAGAAGCAGTCTTTACAAATTAAGTACAATGACCTGGTTAAAGGTCTAACCCTATTAGGAGTCTTTTACAAAACCATATTAAAGGTATATGGCTCACTACCTAGGCTCACTACCCAATAAGATGAAAGCTACAACCCTCTGAATGTTGATATGCACTATATCAAAAATGAACTGCAGTAATGACACTGCTGTCTGATCAGTTCCTTGTATGTGCGAATGATCTTACTTCTTTAAAGAGCTATATCATCTATTGACTTCATTATACTGCTCATCTGTATCTTCCTTCTACATCATAATAGATGCTTGTAACATAAAATTACATTACATACTTATATGTTTACAAATGAATAGGCGCGACCCAAAACATAACACTAGTCGGACTTTAAACCAAAATACACAATTCTTCTAAAAAAGTCGGCCTAAGCATGTTTACTTCAACATTAATTAAATTAATACAAACTTATAACTAAAGGTGCTTAGCCATTACATTACAAAATCATTCACGCTGATCAAAACTGTAGTCGGCTTCCATGCTCTGTTTCCTGGACTGTAGGTCTACTAATCTGCCTGTAACTTTTCTGTACTAATGTTCCGTACTCTACGTGTTTGGATCTAGCATGTATATACACCATAGATTATATACCTAAGCATGCATGCTCTGGTGTGATCTCTAACATGTGCGCTGATGTACTGATCTCTGTATGTGTCTGTCTACCCCGTTTTCACACTTAGTCATTTTGTCTTTCATAACAGAACTTAAGTATGACTTTGTTGCCATGATTGACAACAAAAAATAAGTCATGCTTCCTTAGGAAGTCAACTTGCCAACAATCTCCCCCTTTCTCATTTATGGCAACAAAGGAATGTGGATAAGTTACTCAAAATGACTTCATACAAAAATGACTGTATATCATAATACTTAATGATATATACATATATACTTCTTCACATATACACATTCTATACTACTCCCCCTTTGACATTAATGACAAAGGTGTGCAAAAACTATAAGTCTCCAACATACTTACTCCATGTAGACTTCTAGGTACACAACTTGAAGAGATTGAATCTCTTTCTGCCAAAAGCTTTCATTGCATCAACTGTTTGAAAATGCGCGCATAAAGCATATGTCAATTTCCCCATTTTTATCAGATCCATGCAAGGACCTTGATCATATGTCTATATGGTGTTATCAATCTATTTTATGTTCTCATTAAGAACTGCTAGAGATGGCACAAGTGCATTCCTCAACTGAGTTTGTCTTATTCTGATCTTGCTAATTTCCAGTTTTGCCTTCTCGATTTTGTCCAGCTGACCTTGATAGACATTATTGCATATGTTCATATCTTGCATGGAGTTTTCAACTGATTTCCTTATGTTATCCACCATTTCTTCTGCTTCTACTATCTTTTTAGTGTGCTTAGAGGTGAGCTTCACTCTATCCATGAAATTTGCAATAACCTTCTTGCCTTTGGCTGCCAACTCTTTAAGTATAGATTGCCCAATCTTTAAGGAGTTCAGATCTAAGGTAAATTTCTTTACCAATTCATTTAGTCTCTCCTTCTTGTATTCATCTTCTGCAATCTTAGTAGTTGATTCTACTAAGCTAGTAAAATGTGTTTTGAAGTTTGTCAGTATGCTATCCACATGTTCAACTGTTTGAACTTTAGCAACTTTCTTATTAGCAGGAACTAACTCATTCAAAATGTTTATTGATTCCACAAAGCGAGGGTACCTCATAACATGTTTCTCTTTTGCATTTTCCATGGCAAGGACGCTGATCTTGATAAGGTATTCTTCTCCCCATGCATCTAAACTTGCTGAGTCAGGAGTTAACCTTGACAACAATGAGGTGGATGGTTGAGTGGATGGTGAGAAAATAGTATTCTGACTTGTATCTACACATTCACTTTTGACATGAATTTCCTTTACTGGTGTCTCATTATCTTGAGTATCTTTCTCCTTATCCAAGTCTATTGGATCAATGGGAGGAACTTCATCCTGTTGTAGAGATGTGTCATTTGTGTTCATTTCCTCGGTGTTTACAAATGCTTCATCAACTTTATTCACATCATTATCAGAAGCTGTCATAGATATCTTTACATCATCAATCACTACAGTGTCCTCTGTATCTTTAGTTGTCTCAGAGGCTATTGAGATTGAGGGTGCTGAATCCTGTGACCTATCATAGGTGCAATCTAAATTACTGGATCTATAGCCTATTTGGGAGGAGCTGGAGTAACTTTTGTTGTAGGTGCCATTGGTGGATACACGTGTCTATCCATAAATACTTGTGCAAATGCCTTTTTAGTCTCCTTTCCAACCTACTCATACTCTTTGTTAATAATCTGTAGAGTTCTTGTCTTACTATGGAGATGAGTCTTTACTAGATCTAACAGAATAGCCTTCTCATCATGTGAATAGACACGTAGAAGAGTATCCAAAGTTTCTCCTCTAATATTCATGTCCTCTTCTATAGCATGTCTTTTCATGATCTCCAATATGTTCCATAACTGATGCGGTATTACTGTCTTGAGTTTAAGAACTATCTTTTTGAACTTGATCATATGAGATATGATCATAGAGTGTATCTCTATTTTATCAATTTCTTGATACTTGTCATATACTTTGGAGAGTGTATCTAATCTTCCTTCATTAACAATCCTGTTTCTCAAAATATTTAGGCTAGGTCTAAATCCTACCTTAGGAGGATTTTGAATATTCTTAGCTTTGCTCTGAGTGTTCCTTGAGGATGGGTGATTTGTAGCTGCTCGCTTCCTTCCTCTAGGTTTCTTTCTAGGTACAAAAGGTGGAGATGTATCTAGATCAACTGTGGTAGTAGGCGCAGTTTTACTCTCCTTATTTTTCTTCTACTTCTTCTTCTGAGTTTCAACAATTTTCTCAATTTTAACTCGTGCATGAATCTTCTCAAGTTCTTTAGCAATTTTGGCTTCTTTTGCCTTATCTAAATCTTCTTGTGTGATTCCATGCTTTTTCAAAATGTTGGATGTCATTTTGGATGCTTTCCTTTTGTTAACATCAAGTTGTAGTTCAATATCTACTTCGTCGGTCTTTTCTCTGTAAGTGCCCCATCTAGGTTCATTAGGGTCTTTTGGTGCTGACAATAAGAATTGCGCATATCCTTCTAACACATGGTCTTCTACTTCATACCCTAGTGGATGAATCCACTTAGTTCTCAGCTCAACAGCCTCCATGCATGTGCAATCTGTCTCTACCATAAAGCATATTGTATCCTTGTATTTGTCAACTATCTTCTCAGATAGTCTGAACCTGTTCTGCATTTTGACCCTGAATATTTTTATATCCATATTCATTACATCTCTTGCACTATTGTCTACTGTGGCTTTTAAGAGATATTTGAGTCATTGTAGGTTTGCCTTTGTCTAGATAAAGGTATGCAAACTTTCCAACTATATGGTAATACAAATAGATGATCAGAGATCCAAATCTGAATGTTTTTCTCCTGTCATGCTTGATGATTCTGATATTGTCAATCAATTGACCGTGCAAGATCTCACATAGGTTGTATTGGGTGTTGTCCTTCACTATTCTGATAGCTACAAGGACTGTTGCTACAGAGACACTATTCAACCTACTTACTTGCTGAAACTTATATCTAAGTATCATTGTCATGAGTTTAATGTCATCTTCCTTGATAGGGTCAACTGTCATTCTGCGCCTATCACTCCTAGACAAACAAACTTTCTCAATTTTTTTCTTGACATCCTTGCCAGTGGGAAACATAGGTCCAATCATTGGAAGTCCAGTTAACTGATGGATTAGTTTTTTAGTGATGCGAACTGGGACATCTCCAATTTAGAAAAGATCATCATGAATTTTGCTTAACATAATTTTCACCCATTTTGGTTCTTCAAACTCATGTGCATTCGAATACTCAAGAATAGGGTTATCTTTTAAGTGTGCAAACTCATCCTTGAATGTGAAGTCCGGATTTAACATTGATGCCATATGAGAGGCTATATTATCATCTCCTAATGATTCTTTCTTACAGTAAATGTATGCGTGGATATCTTCCACGTGAACAACACCAACAGGGGTTTTGGAGAAAGCCCCTTCCACATCATCCAGTATGGATTTGAATGGATGCTTCTTAAATATAAACCTCTTCCTCTCTGCTACATCAAACACAACTGGGGTCTCCATACTTGGTGTTTGCTTATGTAGTGTTTCCATGAAATTTTGAAATGGTGCGACGGCTAGGGCTCCGTTTAAAATTGATTATCCATTCGCTCCAACTGCCAAACTATTATGCCTTCATGCTTTGATGTCTTAGTGCTCCAATGCTCTTCAATTTCTGTGCTCTTTAATGTAAATGTGAGAATGATTGACCGCGAACATGTTTTTATACAATTTGCCACATTTAATGCTTGCAACCATACATAGAGATTTTGAAACTTTGATCCTGATGCAATTCAGTCAATGCGTGAATGCATATAGCTATAACACGTGATTTTAACCATGAATCCAAAGGTGCATACTCTGAAGTGAGTACACCAACCACGCAGGGGTTCTGAGCTAGAATAGCTCCCCCTTAGACCAAGAAGGTCTATTCAAGCATAATTAGAGGGTGCATCCACTGTGGATGCATCAACTACTTTGTCAACATTATTTTCCTTCTTAGCTTCAACCCATGTTTTGTTTGAATCTTCATTTTCTTTGACAAAGTTGACTTCTCCTTTCTCTTCAAATAGTGAATTTTTAGGATCCTCTTGTTTCTGAGTTTTGGATCCACAAAACCTTGTGATATGTCCAGCCTTTCCACATGTGTGAAAAATGATAGGAGGTCTGATGTTCTTTCTCATCATGCTGCATTGCTTTGCTATGTGTCCATCGTAGTTACATATCTGACATGTAATGTTCTGTAAATTTCTTGAGAGTTGATTTCTTTGATTGTTTTGATTCATACTTCTGTGATTCTGCTGATGTTGATTCTTATGACTTGTTCTGCAATGTATAGCCCTATGAC
>MU227687.1:1019833-1055835 GCA_018584345.1 Thuja plicata | reverse complement strand
TTAAGAGATTTAGCAACACTGTTAAGTGTGCACTCGGTTAAGAGATTTACATAAGGATTGTTAAATCCACCTTCTTAAAGGATTTCTTCTATTTGCTACACTTGTTAGAATGCAGTCAAAAATACTTATTGACATAATTATATGCAATCTTGAATTGTTGATTACAAATCCTTTGAGTTCACAATGTATGTGTATCACCTATAGTGATTGATTAATACCTTTGTTCTACTCGGTAACCTTGAATCTTGTTCTTCATAACTAATTTCATCTTTTTCTACCCTTCTACATGAAATTCTCTATCTGATCCTTAGATGAGCTTTGCAGCTACAATCATCATCACATCCTCTTTTTTTCATTGATTACACATCTATTTATACAATGAATTGACCTATTTAGGTTTCATGCTTTACAATGATAACTCTATGATCAAAGGTTTACAATTTGACCTTGATCTCCTAGTTTTCATGTTTACAATCAGTTATACTAATTAAAACAATTACATATGCTTTACTTTTCCCTCAATAAATGTTTTTAAAGCTAAGAATTAAGCTAAATATAAAACTCAAGTATTTTATCTGACGTGTAACTCAGATCCACATTTCTCAGAAATAAAACTATCTCTCAGTAGATTGGTACTTAGGTTGTTCTATAGTATTTCCTCGGTGATGTCTCTGTAGACATTTTTCTTCTTAGTTTTCTCTGTAGACTGTCTATCAGTTTACTCTGTAAACTATCTTGTCAGTGAAGACTAGTTTCGGTGTTCTCTTGCACTTAACATTCTCGGTGACCTCTGTGAACTACTATGTCGGGTTGCACTATAAACCTATCTTTTGGTGATCATGTTACCTATAGTTCAAAAAATATTTCCTTTGTATACTAATGAAAAAATATGATCATAAATCTCCCCCTTTCGCATTAGTATAAAAAACTAAAATGTGCAAAACTAAAATGTTTAGTATATACACCAAGTATTTACCTTGTCAATATGAATCCCCCTATGTGCATGCCTCAGTATAGTATATGTACATGTTTCTTCCTTTGTGTATTTATAATGTATATACATATATTTACCCTTTTATCATTTCCCCCTTTCACCTTATCATTTCCCCTTTCATCATATTATTTCCCCCTATTTTTGAAAACAATGGCAAAGGTGTAATACTTACCATTTGTCAAAAATGTAGGAATGAGATTTCTTTATGTCTTCCATCATCTTCTCCCATTTCTCTTTGAGGTACTCAAGGGTCATGAATTCCAAGGTGAGTCTGGCATGCATATCATAGATGCTCTCTGTAATATACATCTCCGAGGTTTGATCAATGTTCTTGCCGAAGTCATATGTTGTTGCAGTAGTTGGAGATTTGGTAGTAGTAGATCTTGGAGCTCGGTTACCTTATCTCATATTTTGGATTCTTCCTCTTTAATTTATAGTCTCAACCGTTTATATTTTACAAGCTTCTCATAATGCAACTTGAATGCATTGTCATTGGTTGTGAGACCTTGTGCACTTGCCTTAAGATCTTCATCAATTTTGGTCAACTTGTCACTATGCTCGATAGTGAAAGTTTCTAATGTGCACAAATTTTGAATTATGTTACTACTAATATTATCGGTTCTATAGTAGTAACTAATTTAGAAATTTTTACCTTTTGATCTGCCACTTCCTAGCTGATTTTCTCTATAAGCTTGTATAGACACTTCTACTCAGCATGTTCCTCTATTGCCTTGTCTGCATCTAGATTCTATGATGTAATGGCATTGGTAAGAGTAGATAATTGATCAAGTATAGGTGCACTTTGATAAATTTGTGTGTCTGGTACTATGTGCAATAGTATTTCCTTGGTTGTCTCTAGGACTTGGGAGAGCTTGTGCTCCTGAGCTTGTCTTGAATTGCCTTTCTTTTACAAAGTTCACCATACTTTGTAAGTGAATCTGGATCTAATGTCCTAGGATCACAATCTAGTATGTCAATGATTTCATCCAATGTTACTAGTTCTTTTATTTTATTCTTTTTCTTTACAATTGTAGTGGAAGCACTTGTATGCAGTACCAATGCAAGTTCCTTTTCTTGGTCTGATGTACTTGGTGAAGGATTTGGAGGTGTTTTTCCTTTATCCTTCTACTTAGTATTCACCTGTTGGTTGGTTGTAGACATCTCTATATCAACCTTAGATTTTTCTGAAGCTTTCTCTTCCTTGGTATCCTTGGCATCACTTTGTTTTTCTTCTCCACTGGTACCTTTCTGCTCTCTAACTGTATCTTTATGTTCCTCATTTGTGTTTTTCTTCTCACCATCACCCTTGTCCTCAGGTATGATTGCATCATGGTAAAGTTTCTTCTCCTTTTCTTCTAATATTATATTGATAGCTTGTATCAATAAAGACATTTGTCCTGGTATATTGACTTGTTCAACATCCCGTGTTTCATTTTCCTTTTCTTTGTCTTGATCGGTGATCACATTTAAATCTTCATCATTCTTTACTTCATCTCCAGGATCACCTCCAGTGATATCTATTATAGTTATATCTGTGATTTTTTTATCTAGAGTATCCCCTAATGATTGTATAATTTGAGGTATGTCATCCATTGCCTTACCTTCTTATGTTTTCAATTCAACTAGATTGACTTCCTCGGTGTCATCTATGAAGATGTGCTCTGGACTTGATATAGCATGTTTCTCTTCATTGTGAGGGGTCTCAGTAAGAGCTAATACCTTCTCAAGGATTCTATCCTCTTTAGGTAGATTAAGTATTTCTTTCCAAGCTTCATCGCTTTCGTTGTCAATCTCTATTAAGATGCCCTACAGTACTTTGTAGGCTCTCAATTTTGCTGAAAAATTCTTTGAATGCTTCTTCATCATTTCATCAATTTCTTCCAACTTTGACTTGGGTGGCATAATTATTACTATGGATCTTTCCCTTATCTATTTTTCAGTTTTTAGTGCATATGTCCACCTTGCTGATATGATGTCATTAAGTTCTTGTGTCATCATCTTATTAAACTACATAGGTACATATTTGAATACAATCATTTCCTGGATGATGAATTCTTCTATCTTAACCTGATCTTTAGGTTTCAGAGTTATCTATTGTCTGATCTTTGGATTGGATATGCTACATGTCTTGACGATTGATGCAACGATCTCATCAATTGTCTTAGGAAATTTGATATTTTCTGTTTGAGCTCCTTGTTCTTTCTCATCCTTCTTAGTTTCATCCTTATCTTCTTTTCCTTAGATGTATTTTCTTCTTTGCCTCAGTGCCTATTTCCCAGTTTGAGGCTTTCTCTAATAAGTTCTAACTGTACCTTTCTTCACCGGTGAGGAATCTGCATCTTTGGTATTCTAACTCCTTGTTCTTGATCTAGTAGTAGTCCTTGGTTTATTTGGTGGTGGTACATCAGATTATGTAGAATCAGAGTCACTCATTTGTTCACCTTCACCAACGGGTGACTATCCCTCAGTGAACTCTTGTTCTAAATCCTTGTCATCTACTGAAAGTTTCTTCTCAAGTATTTTGATGATTTTGTTCTTCTTTTGGTCTATCTTCTTTACAAATAATCCTATTTTGATTGTAGCCTTAGCTTCTTCATAGGTTCCAAATCTTGGCAATGTTTTGTCTAGTGGTTCATTCAATAATGCTTCAATAAGATTTGTTGTCTGATCTATTTTGATCTCATAATCTAGAGATGCCAAACATGTTGTCCTTGGTATAGCTAGTTTTATTAAAGTAGTGTTGGTATCCATTATGAAATATATATCATCTTTATATTGTTCCACTAGTTGTTCAGGTATCCTCATCCTTTTCTGCATTCTATATCTTTGAAGCTAGTGAAATATGAATCCATAACTAAAGTGAAATTATCCCCTAGTGACTTAATAAATTCACTAATTTGAATTTTTACTAGTCGGGTAGTGTCCCAATTGACATTATCAACATAGGGGAAATTTTTTTGAAAGTAGAAGAATATACACATGAGGAGTGAACAGAACTTACATGAATTAGATTTTTCTGATCTAATAGTCCTCATGTTCTCCTCTAGTTACTTCAGTAGAAGCTCAAATAGATCCAGTTGTAGACCCTTCTTCATAATCTTGTGGGCAGTGTTAAATGCTCAGCGTGCAATGCTATTCAGTCTGCTGGATTGGAATACCTTGTATCCCAGTACACATGCACTAAATTTCAGTTCTAGATCGGTGATGGAATTAACCTTTAAACCTCTGCCATTCCATACTGCACCTGTCATCTTTTCTATGTCGAGGCGAGGAGGATGTTTGAGTGCTTTGGCCTTATCGGTTACTAGATAATCGGTTACTACGTGTATTACATCCTTAGTGATTGGTTTTGGCTCATCCAGCCACATCTTTCATTCATGTACCCTGCTAAGAACTATCCAGATCCACTTGGTCATGAATTCCTTTAGGAACATTAGGGCATTTGTCAAGCCTTTTACCTCAATGCATTTTTGTTCATCCCTAATGTTTCCATCTATACAAAGCTTCTTGTAAACTTCTTCAACTTCAAGGTCTCTAATTTCTACAACTTTGCAGTGGATATAGGCTCAGACATCCTCTACTAGAAAAACCCTAGGTGGTATGCTTGAGAATGCTCCAACCTTGAGAAAAATTTTGTACTTGGGCTCTTCATAGCTAGAGTTCTTGATCATATTTACCTTCTTATCCTTCACATTCTTGATCTTGGAAACGTGTGAAGTGGTTTCCATGTTTCTGTGAAATTAGGGCTTTCTCTATAAATAATCTATTTTATCGGTGAGTCTTAGTTACTCACTTGATCTCCTATAGATGCTGGGAATCTATCAGAGTAGCCGTGATTATGCTTGTGAATCTCTCTGCATCTGGTTGTTGTTGGTCACTCTCTTTCACTCTAATTTTCTCTATTCTTTTCTCTCAAACATATGGTGAATGAATGAGCTTTCTATCACCCTTTTATAGACGATTCCCTAAGTGGTGCAATAAATTCTTTACCTACTTTTTGGTGGCCGAAGAAGGATTTTCTAGGGGAACATACCAACTTCATCCTTAGTGAGAATGAGACACTTGGGGTAAGTGACAACTTGGTTTCACTTTTCATATGTTCACCGATGGTGCTCGGTTGTGGCAAAGACTTCATTGTCTTTTACATGATTACCAACGATGCTCAGTTTACATTAACAACTTAGCTTTTATGTGTACACCAATGATTCTTAGTGTGTTTTGACCGACAAGATTGTATTCAAAAAATCACAACAAGTAATACCATAGTGCATCTTTATTTATGCTAATTTGGTCTATTATCAATGTATATTTGGAACTTATTTAAAATATAACCTGGTATAGTGCAGTTCCATACTTAATTTTTCTGCTTAGGTGGGGGTGGTGATATCACCAGATCAATTGGATAAGGTGTCACCAATTTTATTACTTGGTCCAGCATCATCAGTTTTTGTAGCTTTCCTCCACATTTTTTTTCTCATCTTCCTGATGTCTTCAATGGTATTGTCATTGGTGAATGTGCTTGTCTCTATTACTTGGTCTCTACTGTCCTTGCTTAGATGACCGACCCTATGATAGTGTAAGCATGTCATTCCAGGGTTAGTTCAGTTCCTAGACCTTCGTATCCATTTTATCATGCAATTTATAGCTATGTGACCATATCTACCACATGTTGTGCAATTTTTCCATGTGTTGTAATCCCAAACATATGAGTTACTGACTCTTCTTGGTTGATAATAAGTTTCTTTTTCTTTAGGCTTCCATGCTTGCCTTTTCTTTTTCCTGCATTCAAGAGATGTGTGCTCATGCATTTTGCAAGTAGAACAATATTTTTCCATGTAGGTTTCCTTATTAGTTTTTTTCACCTTATATCTACATTCATGTACTTTGTGTCCATGCTTGTTATAGTTATAACAATTTCCTATGAATGTAGATGTGGATTTAGGAATACCTTTTGTTTTGCTCCTACAAACATTTGATGTGTGGTCTGGTTTCCCATAGTGATTGCATGAATGCTTCCTTGGTATTGGATTTGTGTAGACATATTTTTGATCAGCTTGGTATGATTATTCTCTATGCTTGGTATACCCTAAACTAGTATTGTTGTCGAGTCTCCTTTGGCCATTCATAAAATCATCCATTTTTTTTGTGCTCTCTTCATCTTTCTTGATCATATCATTATGTTGTTCTTGAATCCTTGCTTCATGCTTTAGTTTTTCATTTTCTTCTCTTAGCTCACCAATAGCTTCCAATTTCCCATTAAGTTATATGTTCACTTAGTTTTCCTCATGACTCAAAAGAACAATTTTATTTGTGATCTCATTGTTAGTAATAACTGAGAGGGGGGGGGGGGGGGGAATCAGTGGNGAGAGGGGGGGGGGGGGGTGAATCAGTGGCCTCAAAATTTTTTCCTCCAAATTTAACTACCAATCAATAAATCTCAGATTATTATGTCCCTACAAGATGTATGCCATGAAATACTAATAATGATTAAATGTCTATCGATTTTCTCTATCAATCCTTATTCTTACTTGATTACTAATAAGCAGTATAACTATTTACCGAAACTCGGTAAATAAGTAGAGTATACCGATCAATCTAGAGTTAGCTATGTAAGATGTAAAATAGTAAAGAAATGTATCATACACACATAACACATGAATTTTAATGTGGAAACCCTATTAAGGGAAAAACCACTAGGACCGGTACCCCAAATTTTCACTCTTCTGAAGTGAGCCCTGTTAGGAGCAAACCCTGTTAAAGGTTACAAACACACTGTTAAGTGTGACCTTGTTAGAGGATTTTATACATAGAGGTTGTCACTTAGTATTGGGCATCTAATATTGCCATCCTTGAATCATCCTATTTCTTAGACTTTCAATAAGCATCAGGCATATCCAATGCTAATTTCATGAATCGACCTTTTTGGCACTCCTTGAGATGTACCTCAATATATAGAAGATTGTTAAGTCCTGCTCAGTTTAGAGACTTGATGCTTCAATGGTTAAATTGAAACACTATGACCTATTCATATGGCAACTTGAATTGCATATTTTCAGATCTATTTAAGTACATTACCTCTCTGACCAATGTATCAATTCAATCCTTGTGCTCTACACTTTCTGCTCTATGATGTTGTGCTCACTATTTGTCGATGTCTGCAAAATTCCTTAGCTCTTCCTTTAGCTTGTTTGATTAGTACTGTATGAAGTTGTTCTTCATCAATATTCCTTTAGCATCCTCTTTCTATTCATTTTCTTGGTTCTTGATCCTTGGCATGATAAACAATCCAACCAATTAGATTTAAATAATAATTCCTTACTTTTCTCATAGATATCTTCTTGCCAACTGTACAAATCATCTTTAAATCAACCACTTATCTCATGTCGAATAAAACAAAGTAGACAACCAGTTAAGTCTATATTTAGCTCTGCCAGCTAGATATTTTTCCATTTTCTGAACTCTCTATTCTGTTGGTCACCACTTCAGTTAGTCATCGGTGATAACTGACTGTTTCTTCAGTGTGACTTCAGTTTTCATCGGGATCTCTATCCTTGTCTTTTTTGTCGGGCAGCACTGAAATTCTGTCCATCGGGTTACTCTATGTTTTTCTCGTTGGGAAACACTGTAACTCTGCTCATCGATAATTCTATGTGTTTCTTCACTAGGAAACACTGTGACTTGGTTCTTTAACTTTGACCGTCGGGTGTACTCCATCGGTGTATTCGATGACTTAGTGAATACTAGACTTGTATGTATTACTGGTTAGAATAGCCTTGATTCATGAGTTATTTTAAGTCTTTGGCAGTATCTCCATGACCATATAGATTATATTAAGTTGACATCAATGACAATACAATACATTAAGTGATTTAATGCCTTGCATGATCATCAACTTAGCATCTTCAAACATTCAATCAGTTACATGTCATCACTCATGATGATGTTCAGTAAGTCTTTGTATTTATGATTCTCTGTCTTGTAGCTTTTCAATGATCTTCCTCTTGTCATCAATAGCTAGTGTTCTTTCTTTTTCAACTTGTCTGGCATTGTTCATTACATCAATCATCCTTACCATTTGTGTCTCTTGACTTATCTACAGTTATTTCACTTGTTCAGCCAGATGTTGATTGATTTCATTCAGACTTGTAATTCTTCCTTGAGATGTGTCTGATGTATTGCTAGATGTAGATCCTGATGACTCAAATAAATCAGGTATCTCTTCTTCATGATAGTCTTTTTCATTGCAGCGAGAAGCCATAACCTTCCTTTCATCCAGTAGCTCTCTAATCTTGATTCTTGCTTCTTTATATTTCTCATAGAAGATCTGTATCTACAATTTTTTATTCTCAATCTTTTTCTCAAGCTTATACCTTTCCATTATATGATCTTTTCTCTCAAGTGATTTACACTTTTCCAAATAAGAGATCTAGCTTTGATACCAACTATTAGAATAATAGAATTATGTGTACTGAGAGGGGAGGGGTGAATTAGTACCCTTGAAATTTTTTATCAATTAACCTTTAATCCTTTAGTAATCTATTCCTTGCATTACTGACCATAGATTCTTTTCTATCTTATGCATGTAATATCAAATCATAAACTTAATTGCATGTAAACATTCATAGAAACAATTATGAAATTTAAGTACACATGACACAAGAATTGGTAACACAGAAAACCCCTATTAGAAGGTAAACACTATGGTGGGGATGAAACCCACAAAGCTTCACTATCAGCAGAATGGAACGTGATGATTAAGGCTACAAGTTTGATTAGTTTTGATGATCTTACCCTGTTAGGAGTAACATTTTAGACTGGTTAGGTCTACTCTATTAATAGATTTAGAAACACTATTAAGTGTGCCCTTGATTAAGATATTTACATAAGGATTGTTAAATTCACCTTCTTAAAGGATTTATTCTATCTACTACACTTGTTAGAAATGTAGTCAAAAATACTTATTGACCTGATTATATGCAATCTTGAATTTTTGAGTACAAATCCTTTAAGTTCACAATGTATGTGTATCACCTATAGTGATTGATTAATACCTATGTTCTTCTTGGTAGCCTTGAATCTTGTTCTTCATAACCGATTTCATCTTTTTCTATCCTTCTCCATGAAATTCTTTGTCTGATCCTTAGATGAGCTTTGTGGCTACAATCATAATCACATCCTCTCTTTTTTTGATTGATTACACATCTATTTATACAATGAATTAACCTATTTAGGTTTCACGCTTTACAATGATAACTCTATGATCAAAGGTTTACAAATTGAACTTGATCTCCTAGTTTTCATGTTTACAAGCAGTTAGACTGATTAAAAAAATTACTTATGCTTTACTTGTCCCTCAAGAAATTGTTTTAAAGCTAATAATTAAGCTAAATATAAAACTCAAGTGTTTTATCTGACCTGTAACTCAGATTCACATTTCTCAGAAATAAAACTGTCTCTTGGTAGACTAGTGCTCAGGTTGCTCTATAGCATTTCCTCATTGATGTCTTTGTAGACATTTTGCTTCTCATTTTTCTTTGTAGACTATCTCTCGGTTTACTCTGTAAACAATCTTGTCGGTGAAGACCGGTTTCGGTGTTCTCTTGCACTTAACATTCTCGGCGACCTCTGTGAACTACTGTGTCGAGTTACACTATAAGCCTATCTTTCAGTGATCATGTTACCAATAGTTCAAAAAATATTTCCTTTGTATACTAATGACAAAATTTGATCATCATAGTCCTTAGTAGAGGATGCTAAGGATTAGTTCAGAGGGTTACCCTATAATTGTGTAGGGTCAATGGATGAATTAATTGATTTCTTTAAAGAGAAATATGGTGATAAGACCAATGAAGGATTCATGTTGAATGATTTCAAAAATATAAAAAAGAATCAAAATCAAGATGTTACAGAATTCAACATAAGATTTCATAGAGTTATGCATAAAATTTTCCAAGTTATGAGACTTAATGAAAATTTTTGTCTAGACACTTATCTTAATGCATTTTATTAAAAGATTGGATACCTCCTAAGAGATAAAAAAACAAGGAATATAAGAGATGCTTATAAAACAACTATCAATATAGAAACAAATAGGAGGGTATCCAGGAAATTGGGTAGAAGAGATGATTGTGAATCTGCAAGAAAGGAGTTGGATAAACCTCCAAATGCTAAGCCTAAGGAAGAGGTCAATATGAAATAGATTTTGAATGAAATAAAAGACCTAAAGCTAGGAGAGAGTAAGAATCCTAGAGCTCCAAATAACAACAAGCAATCCTATAATAATTTCAATCAGTAGCCTAGGATGCATAACTACCCATACAATACCCAATGGAAGAATAGTAAGCCCATTATTCCACAAAGGACAGAGAAGCCAAACAAAGATACTCCTGATCATCTTCAGAGAAATTGAGCTAACATGAGTAGTGAGAATTATTGGTGTGATGATTGTGAATCCCCACATAACCCTTCTAGTTGTGTTGTTGCTTTGAAGATGTATCCAAGTCAGACTCAAAAATAAAAGGAAGAGGAGGATGAATTATATGATGATGTTGGGAATGCAATGGATTATGCATATTTTAAGAGTAAAGAATCTGATGACCAAGGTCAAAGCCAGGATTTTTCTTCATTAGATGAAGAATATTTTGATGGTCAAGATGAAGCTAAAAATTTCCTTTCATCTGAGGAAAAGGAAGTAGACATTGATGAAATATGGTATAATGTTGTAAGAGGAAAAGATCCTTTTATGGCTAGAATACCTTTAGATGCAGAAAGGGCTAGAATTACAAAAAACTTGGTTTCTCAAGAACAAAGTAAGTATAATCTGAGAAATAGGATAGTTGGTAGTGTAGATGGTACACCAGCTGGTATGTTTATTACAAATGAAAAAGAAAGTCCTAAGTTGACACCATAGAAAGAAACAACTACATGAAATATGAAAAAGATAAAGGTAGGAGCAAAGGATAAACCAAGAAATCCAAATATTGTTCATAAGATTAAATTAAAGACATCAGAGATGAATGCCTCTTCTATTCCAAAAGATGCTAAAGGATTTGAACCTAGATTGGCTACTCAAAATGAGGATAGAAGTATTGATATTACCAAGAAAGACATTTCTAATATCAAGTATGCTCCTGTTGACATGGGACAGTTGATTTCACAAATCACAGTCAGAGTTCCAATTTTAGAAA
This sequence comes from Thuja plicata, assembly GCA_018584345.1. Taxonomy (NCBI): domain Eukaryota; kingdom Viridiplantae; phylum Streptophyta; class Pinopsida; order Cupressales; family Cupressaceae; genus Thuja; species Thuja plicata. The sequence goes on along the minus strand of MU227687.1, from coordinate 1,044,654 downwards.
TGATGAGGATTCTTGAACACAAGGAGACAACTTTAACATCGATGAATAGTGTTTCTACCACAAGAACTTTGAAATTAGAAAATGGATGAAAAGAAAAAGAGTAGTAATGAGAAGCCTGATACAAAGGGAAAAGAATAAGATGAAATTGCTTCTAAGATCCCTCAAATTTTCCTAAATAATAATCATATCACTCCTCCTTTAGGAGCTATGGATCCCTTTTTCTTAACATTAATTATTAATGGTAAGATGCTCAAGAATTGTATGATTGATTCAGGAGCATCAAACATAGTCATGCCTACAAAAATAATGAAATCCATGGGACTGCAAGTAGATACTCCTCATAGGAGTTGTCAAGCAATGGATTCAAGAGAAGTTCCTATTATAGGTACTATTAAGGCTTTTCCCTATACACTTGCTACATTTCTAGAAAAGATACTGACAATGAGTGTTCTAGTAGTTGACATTCCACCTCAGTACGGAATTTTTCTATCTAGGAAATTGAGTGCTTCAATGAGAGGGAGTATCCAGTGGGATTTTTCCTTTGAAACATTTGACATAGCTAGTAAGAATGTCAAGGTATCCAAAGAATTCATAACTCCTTACATGATTGAGGAGAGTGAAGATGAAGCAATGAACTATTTCTTGGATATTGACATTGGATCTTTTCAAGTGCAAGACAATAAAATTGAGAAGGATGTCAAACATATACTGCTATTAGAGGAGAAAGAGAATCTTGTAGACAAAAATGATTTATGGAAAATGTACTTTGATGGTGAAAACTCAAAAAAAGGAGTAGGTGTAGGAGTGTTTCTAATAGCTCCTAGTGGTAAAACATACAAGTTCTCATTTTATCTACTATTTACTTGCACTAATAATATTGCAAAATATGAGGATTTTCTAATAGGTTTGAGATTAGTTTCAAGACACAAGATTAGAGTATTAGGGTCATTAGGGACTCTGAATTGGTGGTATCTCAAATAAGATCTAGATATGCTTCAAAGAATAAAAAGCTAAAATAGTATAGGAATGCTATTTGGGATGAGATTGAAAATTTTGATGCATTTAGCATTGAATGGATGGATAGAAGTCAGAACAAGATGACATATCTACTAGCTAATATTTCCTTGAGGCCTGAAGACATTAATTTTGCAAGAATTCCAAGTATAGAGACTCAATCTAGACAATCCATTCCAAACAATGTTGAAAGTTGGTAGGTCTTTGATGATGACATGGATATTTTGAGATTTCTATCTTGTGAATCAAACTTTGGTGATAAAGAGATGGAATTTACTGGTTTTGTGCAAACTATAGATGGGAAAGATAATATTCTTGGAAGGGAAGTTCTCCAATTGAAGTCCAATAGGGTACCCAAAGGTTTGGTTGTACTTGAGAGAGATTTTGATAACAAACACAAGTCTTTATTAGAAGGCATAGTCAGCAAACCTGAAGACTTGGAGGAGATAAAATTGGGAACCAATCAAGATCCTAAAAAGGTATATATTGGTAAGAAGTTGTCCCCCAAGCTTAGAGATTCATTTGTAAATCTTCTTAGGAAATATTGACATGTTTTGCATGGTCTTATGATTATTTAAAGGCATATAAAGAGGATTTATTTCATCATTAGCTTCCATTAAAATAAGGCACTAAGCCTTTCAAACAGAAGTTAAGACCTGTTAATCCCACTCTAGCACCCAAGATTCAAGATGAGTTAAAAAAGATGAGGGATGCTAGAATTTTAAAGCCTATAAGGCATTCAACTTGGGTATCCAATTTGGTACCAGAAAGAAAGAAAAATGGAGATATCAGATTGTGTGTAGACTTTATAAATATAAATTTTAACTCTTTGAAGGACAATTATGGATTGCCCAACATGGAAGCAATGTTGCAAAGAGTCACAGGGTCTGAAATGATGTCTATGTTGGATGGATTTTCAAGATATAATCAGGTCAAGGTGAAGGAATCTAAACAGTTCAAGACTGCATTCACCACACCTTGGGGAACTTATGTGTATGTCAAGATTCCCTTTGGTTTCACAAATGCTGGAGATACTTTCCAAAGAGCTATGGATGTGGCATTTGTAGATTTTATAAAAAAAATGGCAGTCTATCAAGATGATCTTACTCCTTACTCATTAAAAGAAGATCAACACTGTAATCATCTTTAAAAGATCTTTGTAAGAGCCATAGAGTATGGAGTTTCCTTTAACCCAATGAAGTGTGTTTTTGGGGTGACAGAGGGAAAGCTTTTAGGACACATTGTCTCTAAAGATGGAATTAGAATTGGCCCTGAACGGGTAAGTGCAATTGATAAAGGTCCTCAACCAAAAAATGTCAAGGGCATTCAGTCTTTCTTTGGACAATTGAAATTTTTGCGGAGGTTTGTTACAAATTTGCAAAGACTAGTTTGCCAATCTCAAAGATGATGAAGAAAGGAGCCAAAGTGGAATGGAATCAAGAATCATGTAGGGATTTCTCAGATATCAAGCAGGCTATTAAAGATGCCCCTATTTTGAGGACCCATGATTATACTAAGCCACTTCATATTTTATCCTTTGCTTCTTATAACACTATTGCTGCAATACTATTGTAGAAGAATTCAGAAGGATATGAACAACCTATTTCCTTATTCAGTAAGATCTTGCAGGAAGTAGAGCTGAAATATGATATTATGGAGAAATAGGCATATGCTTTGGTCAAAGCTGTAAAATCATTTAGATGTTATTTGGTAGGGGCAACCATAGTTTCTTATGTGCCAAGTGTTTCTGTGAAGGACACTTTAGTTCAACAAGAATTCTTAGGGAGGAGATGCATATGGATCAACAAGATCCAAGAGTTTAATATTGACATCCATATTAATAAATTGGTGAGGGTTCTAGGACTTGCTAAACTCAAGGCTCAAACCTATTTGGAAGAAAATAATATTGATATGTTAGAAGAAGAGTAGAGACCTTATATTTGTGATTGGGATTGTTCTGATTGATAGAAAAACATCATTGGATACTTGCAGAAGATGGTGCTACCCCCTGATATAAATGATAATAAAAGGAGAATAATCAATTTGCATGCTATGAGATATACAATAAATCAAGGACAATTATGGCGGAGTAATTAAGGAGTGTTGCTCAAATGTGTAGATCATGATAGGTCTAATGATCTCTTGAAAGAAATGCATGATGGTATATGTGGTGGCCATTACATGGCTAAGACTACTTCCCATAAGATTATCAGATCTAGTTTTTGGTGGCCAAAAATCTTCAAGGATGCTCACCAATATGTTAGAAAATGTGATGCTTGTTAGAGATTTTTTAGGCAAGTTAAAGTTTGGTGGGAATCTTCCCTTGAAGCCTGTCACAGTTGAGGCACCTTTTTAGAAATAGGGAATGGATTTCATAGGTGAGATCCCTAATAAATATAGTGGAGATCATTCATGGATCCTAGTGGCAACTGATTATTTTACCAAGTGGTGGAAGAAATTCCAACTAGAAGAGCCACAAGTAGGGTTGTGATCAATTTTGTAATGCAAAACATGTTGACTAGATTTGGTTGTCCAGAAACTATTGTGGTGGACAATGCTATTTATTTTAGATTAGAGGAATTCATTGATTTTTGTCAACAATATGGGATTCAAATTTCTTATTCTTCCCCATATCACCCCAAGGTAATGGTCAGGCTGAATCCAGTAACAAGAGCTTGATAAATATTATCAAGAGAGTGTTGGATGCAAACAAGAAGGCCTGGGATTCCAAATTGTAGCTTTCTCAATGGGAAGATAGAGTAACAGTAAAGAAGGCCATTGGATGTGAACCTTTTAACTTAGTATATGCTATCCATGCTAGATTACCACATAATAACTTGTTGAAAATGTATAAATTCATCCAAGCATATGATAATGACCTAGAAGATGATGAGGATTAGGTTGGAGGATTTGATACAACTTGATGAGTCAAGAAGGGAAGCACATGAAATAAATATCAAATTACAATTATAATGCAAGAATCTATTTGACAAGAGAACTACTGCTAGGAACTTTGAGGCTGATGACATGGTTTTAATGTGGAATGCCAGAATAGAAGACAAAGGAAAACATGCTAAATTTGATCCTAGATCTGGTTGGGACCATACATAGTTCATAGAAGGTGGGGTTCTTATTCATATATGATAAAATAATTAATTGGAAACATGTTGAAATTTCCAGTTCATGGGCAATTTTTGAAGTTCTAGCTTTCTTAAAGAGACAAGAATCCATGAACATGAGTGTTTGTATATATTCTTTTTTTCTTTTTTTTTGTTAGTTAGGTTTCCCTTCTATTTTTTTTGGGTGGTCTAGTTTATCTCAGAGATCTGGAACTACGTTATGCCTGCAAGAGGCATACATCCCCAATCATAGCAACTGTTAGGTTATTTTCTTGAACTTCCTTTTCAAGATTTTTTGCAGAGATTTAATGGTGGTTTTCCAAAAGTTGCAGTGTTTCTTGTCTATTTTTTGCGTGAATTGGTTGTAGAGGGTTTTCATGCTCGTATTTTTTTCCCTTTGGGTCACCTCTATGGATTCAAAATAGTTGATTTGGTCTTGGTGCCTTTGATGGTTCATTTTTTGTTTAAAATGCCCCAGGTCTTTTATCCCACATCGGTTGTGCATTGAAGAACTTTGATATTTTTATATCCCAACACTAAATAGTTAAGTGCCTAAAAGGCACGCATGTTTTGGCACATGGTTCGACGTACAGATGCTAACATGGGTGGTTAGTTGGAGGGATAGAAAGGATGTTTTGGTGGGCCCATGTCAGAGAATGCTTAGGTGATGTGGTTGAGGATTACCAGGTCACAGCAAGGCACGATGGTATAATCCAAGTCATGGTAGGTCCAATTGGATTGCACAATGGCACGTGTGTGACATGTGGCAAGTTTGACAGGTGGCGGGCCAGCTTGGATGGACACATGGAAGAAGTTCCAACAAATGAGGTGGCTCCACATAGCATAGATGGAAGGATAGGTCTACTGAGATCAATTAGATGGATCAAGACAGAGGGCAACGTGTGGTGGAAAATAAAGAGGAACGTGAAAGGCAGATCAAGATCTGACGGTGTTTTGCTACCACATGAAGGAAAGATGCAAGTAAGATAAGAATATCGTAGTAGATAAATGTGTGACACGTGTCCAGGGTAGTGGTAGGAAGTGTGGGGTTGATGCGCAAGATCTAAGGGATAGGTGTTTCAAAGGGCCAATGGAGAGATGCCATGTGGTTGTCAACAAGAATTTACTATGGTTAAGTAATTTTCTTTTTTAATTATTCCCCAAATGACTAAAGCGCATCAATGTTTGTGTTTTAAAAGCTGATAAAGTTTAAATCTCAACTGTTGATGTCTTTTTCGGCTCCACCTCTGACCATTTGAAAAGAAATTCAAAATTTTAAATCTTTTACTGTAGGTTTTTGATGCCAGACGATGGATGTTTTACCTCAGTGCACCATTAATGTTTTAATCTAATATTTTGGATAATTTTTTCACACATATAGAGCCATGTTTGGATGGAGATCTGATAGTGCTAGGCATATTTATGTCTGAAGTGATGTAATTAGGGTTTTTGATCAGATTGTTTCTTCTTGGCACCACCTATTCTTTTCTTCATTAATGAGAGAATTACTTGATGTTATGACTTTGATTTCCTTTTGACATTAGAAGTACTATTTTTGCGTTCAAGGGAGTTTTCTTGTTGTTTCTATATCATATTTGCATAGGATAAAGGGAAGATTTTAGGGTTTCAACTTGTTTTCAGAATTGAATGCTTGCATTTTATGGTTGTAACCCTAACCCTAAATAGTTGGATGCTTGTTGCATTCTTGTTGTTATAAAGGAATTTTTCAAGACCATTTAGAGGGGCTGGAGAATTGGGAGAAATATTGAAGAGCATTAGGCTTCTATTTTGTTTCCATTCTAGGATATAGCAAATGTATTTTCAGATTGTATCAAGATAGAATTGAAAGTTCTTTCATCTTTTGCATATTGTCATATTGTATATTTCCTTGTCATATTGAATTAGGAATTATTTTATTCATACCTAATATATTTTTTCTCATAATTAAGTCTCTCCTTTGTGTTATCCACTATATCATAAGTTTCTGACTTAATTCCTAAGTCTTTCTTATTCATATGTGTGTTCCTTAGGTATTTTATTTTAGGTCAAACTAATCCCTTTGGACATTACATTAATTCTATTTTGATATGTATTTGAGGATCTCGTAGTGTGTGATTTTGAGAATTCTTATGTTCATGGCTTTGAATATTTGCCAATAAGGTGTTTTCAGTTTTAGTATTATATTTAGGTTTTAGAACAATGGATAAGGCATTGATCTAGGATTAGTATTTTTGTTGAGATACATTTCTGAATGGTTTGGCTATGTTTTGTCCCTAAACTTTATATCAAACTCATTTACAAGTTCTTTATAGTTACAATTGTTCTTCTTATTCCACCCATGGTAGTGAAGAGTCAATGAATTCTAGGTTGGAATTTAGTACTTCCTTACCATCAATCTATTGTTCATAATCTAGAGGTAAAAGGTGCTATAAAGAGTTGAGTAGAGTGAGAAGTGTAGAGGGAAGTCTTGTCCCTATAGTTGGTCCAGTTGTCTTGCAGATCTTTCATACTTGGAGCTAACCACTCCTAACATCAGTCTCAAGGCATATTGGTGGCTTTAGATAGCATAATAGTTTTAAACACCAACAATTTGTTGATGGACTTAAGCATAATTTTTTGACTGTTGGACAGCTCGTGGACAAAGGTTATCAATTAAAGTTTATTGATGGGAAATTTTCTATTAGAAGTAAGTTAGGAGAATTGATCACATCAAGTACTAAGTCAAGAGGTAATGTATTTGAATTGAATATATTTGAGGCTTCTTGTTTTTCTTGTGAAGGTTAATAACAATTGGTTGTGGCATAGAATATTTTGTCATGTGAATCTTGATAATATTATGAAGGCAAGTATGTCTAATGTTGTTATATACCTACCAAAGATTGTGAAACCATCTAAAACCATGTTTAGAGAATGTGTAATGGGGAAACATACTAGAAGCAGTTTTAAAAGAAAATATTACTCAGTAAAAGGGAAGTTGGATCTGGTGCATACAGATCTATGTGGTTTGTTAGGAATAATAGTCCACCAACACAACTAAGAGGGGGGGTGAATCAGTTGTGAGACATATTATTAAGAATTAAACTTTATAAACCAAAAATTTAATCCAAATAATAACACAATAAATGCCAACACAATCCTTTGTTGTCATGGAAACCCTGTTAAAGGTAAAACCCCAGTGGGAATTATCACCCACAAATAATGTACTAAGAGAGGTGTTAAAAGATTCAGTCCTATTAGGATATTATTAATGCATTACAATACATAGTCCATGTTAAAGGATAGAACCTATTATGAGTCAAGAGTAAGAGTGGGCTCACTACCTAGGCACAGTGCCTAAAGAAGGTTAAAGCCACCCTCAAGGACTTATAGTCTAAAACACAAGTGTATATAGAAAATGTACAATCCAGTGAACTGTCTGATAGTAACTGTCTTTTCTTGTTTAATTCCAATTAAGTAGCATAATCACATCCTCTTGTCTACATCTAGCAGAAAATCAAGCTCAAAACTTCCACACTTCTCTATCTCTTAATTTGCCTCTTCCATACATACATACATACATACATACACATATCTTTTCAAAAGAAAAGATCTCTCATAGATACCCTATTACAATAATTGATTAGGTCAGCCAATTAGGATTTCCCAATATACAAATAATTATTTAACCCCTTGCCAAGATATACACAGTACCTATAACAAATAAAAAACAATTACAACTCATTATATATAATCCAAGGTCTATAATCCACAATACACACTACATCTATGAAGTCAGCCCCAAATAGGTATCCTCTAGAATATACGCCATAGCTGACATCACCAAAAATCATACAACCAACTTGCAACCCATAAAAAAAATTCCTTAACATGTCTTTTGTCATCCCTTAAGCTCACATAACCTGAATCATCATCTCTTGTAAGATATACTCAAAACACAAAGAATCACTCTGTCAAACATCACTGTCACAGTCTAGTATCTATTCTTCACTAAAACATCTGTAAATCATCTAAAATACAATATTAATCCAAGCAACCTTAGAAATAAGATCACCACACATCCTTCTACATATCATCATCTTCGCTCATTCTGATTCAACCATATAGTATATGTACACTTATGTCAGTCATCATTCAACAGTAATAACTGGTCTGTTCTTCCTCCAAAGAAAAATGTGTTGACATCAGTGACAAAACATGAATGCCAAAAAAATTAGTAGTAACCAATTCCAAAAATATCCAACAATCTCCCCCTTTGAATTGATGGCAACATATGGGAAAATCCATCAACCCAAAAGTACAATCTTCTCAATATCCTCAACACAGCTCTCTCTAAACAATAGGGATTTTCTCATAGAATCTCTCCCCCTTTGACAACAATGGCAAAGGGTGCCATAACTCTTCTTCATTCTTCTGCAAGGTGTAGAATTTTCAAATCTTCATGTTTGTAAAAACCAGGTGCAAAATCACCCAAATATGTTCTATAGTGTTCCCGCAATCACTCCCCTAAGGAGTAGATCCATACATCAAGTCCATAAAATGATATAGCTCTGAAAGCCACTGGACTGATGCATTCCTACATCAATTAATTACCACAGGGAGGGGATATCACCCCAAGAATGCTTTTGAGATACTCAAAAGCATCTTTTGGCAAAGCTTTTGTAAATATATCTTCTATTTGTTCCTTTGTGGTAACATACTCCAATCTGATCTCCTTCTCTACTACCTTGTCTCTCAAGAAATCATACTTAATAGAAATATGTTTATTCTTTGAATGCATTATAGGATTCTTTGACATATTTACTGTGATAGTGTTATCACAATGGATAAGCACTAGCTCTTCAAAAATTATTCCAATGTCCTTCAGCATTTGTTTCACCCAAAAAATCTGTGTATAATTTATATTAGCAACAACATACTCAGATTCAATAGTAGACTGAGCTATACAATCCTACTTCTTACTTAACCATGAAACCAACCTTTTTCCAAGGAAAAATGCTCCTCCACTTGTACTCTTTCTATCATCCACATTACCTGCCCAATCAAAATCAGTATAAGCATGTAAAATAAAGTCATCAGATTTTTCATACCATAATCTTAATCTATTATTCCTTTCAAGTATCTAAAAATCATTTTCACAGTAGGAAGGTGTGTCTCTTTAGGATTTTCTTGATATCTTGCCACAATTCTAACTGCATTGGAAATATTTGGTTTGGTATGAGTTAGATATTGCAGACCTCCAATCATTGATATGTACTTTTTCTAAAAAATAATTTGAGTTTCATCATTATTAGTAATTTTATAACCAGTCACCATGGGTGTCCCAACAGGTTTACAATCTTTCATTCCAAATTTCTTCAACTTTTACTTAAGATACTTGGTCTGAGATATAAAAATATGATTCTTGTTCTGAGATATAAAAATACCATTCTTGTTATGATTGTTTTTATATTTTAACCATGCACATTTACTTTCACCCCTTGAAGTCATTAGTTTAACCAATTATTTCCTCTACAGTTTAGTTAAATCTTCATCTAGATACAAATATGAATCTTTTATAAGACTCATATTGCTTAGAATCTAGTTTCATCCTCAACTCTCATCACATGACAAGTTTAATAGGCCTACAAAATTCTTCTCTTATATTTTCAATCATACTTGAACTTTTTCTTCCTATTTTGGTTCATCTCTAAGAATTAAGTTCTCAAATCTAGCATATCTTGTTTATCTAGTGATAATTAGATTTTTCCTCTACCGTATATTTCATTGTGTTTCTTTATTATAATCTAAATATCTTGTATTTTCTTCTTTTTCCCTTTCTATTGAACTCTCCACCACTTCTACACATGATTTGACCTCCTCTAAATAGTTTCTCGTGTTACACTCTTTCACCTTCACACCTTACATGTTTTCTTGTTGTGATATGTGTGTTCCTTCCTTTACAAAATTTAGCTATTTGGTTAAGTCTATGCTTATTTTGGTTGATCCTTATTTAGTTTTCTATTTATGTTTACCTTCCTTGAAGGAAAACACAATGCACTTGTAGATCTTAGTTTCACTTTTATAGTTTTATGTTTAGAGGATACATTTGAGTTATAGAAAAATTTTAAGTTGAAATTGGCTCAATTAATAACTATATGCTTGTCTTCATGTGAGTAATTCATTCTATTTTTAGTGTGAACCACGATGTATTACAAATTTTGAAGATAAAAAATTGTATGGTTCAATTCAAATATGAAATATTTTGTACTTAAATTTATGGTATGATATTTTCCACTAGAATTAGTTATCTACTGCATAAATATAATATATTTCCTTTTACTAATATTTTCATTGAAAGTGTAGTAGTTTAATTAGAATATGCTCCAGAATTCTTACAAATCTAATTACTTATCCCTTATAATATTTTCTTGAACATCAATTTGATAATTAGAAGGATAACACCAATAGATGGATTTATTTTTTAATCCTCTCTCTAAATTTGATTTGTATGGATAGTTGCTTATGTTTAAATTTCTTGGATATAATTGTTTCTTAGTGTGCTAAGGACTTAGACATATAATAGATGACACCTAAACTTAATTTATAAGTACCTAAAGTAAAACTTTGAACTTTAGTATTGTAATAACACAAATATTAAAGTAACACAAAATACATATGGTTATGAATAATACGATAAAATTAAGCAAATTTTTTCATTCTTACTTATGACCCTTGATGATATGATTTATATCTCTTATAAGAAATGTTCTTCTAATAATTACATCTAACTAAGTGTTTTATATTTGTAATCACAATATTTTCTCCCCACTAGTGTGATTGTCTAAATAGTCACATATCTCTGCACTTACAACATTTTAATAACATTGTTGTTATCATTGTTCTTACTATCGTGTTAAGCTTGAGACTATTATTTTTGTATGCATTATATATCAATATTTTCATGGTAATAAGCTAGAGGATCTATAGTAGTAATGTCCAACAATGATAATGGGTCAGAAATGGGGCCAGAGGCAAAAAAACCAAAATATTTGAATGTTGGGGGAGAATCATCTCAAGGTAAGTCACATGGTCTCTCTGTTAATCTGGGGAAAGGGAAATGGGCGGGTCTCTTTGGCATAAAACCCTCAGGTAAGTCCTTATTCCCTAAAGTAAATATTCTTACAAACCCACTGAAAGGAGAGTTTGGTATTCATATACCAAATCAGTTAGTGGACCACACGGTTTCTATCATGGATTCTAATTTGGTAGGCAAATTCTTGGGTCCAAGACCAAATATAGATCTAGTTAGATCCTCTATGGATAAGAAATGGAGGCTAAAAGGTCAAGTCAATGTAGAGGCTATGCCAAAAGGTTTTTTCTCCTTTGAATTCTCAAATGGGGAAGACCTTTCAAAATTTCTGTGGGGGTCCCTGGATGATGGGAAAATCCTCCTTATCTTTGCAAAAATGGACAACTAGCCTCAACTATAATGATAGATTCTTTACTGCAGTGCCATTTTGGGTTCATCTTCCTGGGATGCCTTTGGAATATTGGCATGAAGACATTTTAATCACTATTGCAGGATCATTTGGGGAGCTTCTATCTAAAGATCCTATGAGAGAAGCCAGAATAATATTCAACAAAATGTAGATCTTCCTCAGGTAATAACCCTGAAGTCAAAAATGGGGACATGGAATCAAGAGATTGAATATGAATCGATTCCTTTTGCATGCTTTATATGTAAGAAATCTGGTCACTAGGCTAAACATTGCCCCTAGAAAACCCAAAAGGAAAAGAAGAAGGACCAGGATCAAATCAAAGGATAGAGAATGGAATGGAAAAGAAAAATAGAGGAAACAAACATCATCCCAAAAATGCTGGAAGGAAATAAGGATCAGATGAAAGAAACCATGAATGGTAAAATAAATGAGAATAATCAGAAGGAGCAAAAAGGGGAAGCTGTCCAAGAATTTGTGATGCAATTTCCTAAAGAAAGGACAACCGAGTTCACAAGACAAAACATAGTAGCAAAAGAAAGAGGGGAACTTGTCACAGTAGAAACCAAACAAAATGATCAAGGATAGAAGAAAATGTGACTCCTTCTAAAGGAGAAGAGAAAAAAAGGTACCCTGAAGAAGATGAGTCTCTAGAAGAATTAGAAAAACAAAGGTCAGAGGAAAAATAGGAGAAGGAGACTAACCCAACTAGGGGAAGGAAAATAGACTCCCCAGCAGATCAGAACCAGAATGATAAACATAAAAAGAAGAAAGAGGAAGAAGCAGAGGAAAAATCTTGGTCAACTATGGGACATTCAAAGAAGGGATCAGGTAAAAAAGGCCCAAAATCCCCCAAAGGAAATCACTCTACTTATGAAATGAACTCTAGCTCAGGAAAGAAAGCTAAGAGATCCTTAATAGGGAAATCAAGAAAGAAAGGAGGCCAAAAACTAGGAGTCTTGACAAGATAGCAGAAAGTAGACATAGGAACTCCAAAACCAGACAAAGGTAGAAAGTCAGAGAAAACTCAAAGGGAAGAGGAAGCAAAACTGAATATTGCTGATGGAAAATAACTCACTATCCATCAGGTTTGTTCCCCAATCCTTAAATGAAGATTATTTCATGGAACATTTGAGGACTCAATGGTCCTCACAAGTAGGATTTTGTTAGGAACTTAGTAAGAGATTCTAAACCTAATATTCTTTTGATTCAAGAAACTAAAATGATTAAAGATAAAATATATAACCTGAATCTGTTAAAAAATGGGAATTGTTTTGGTAGTAGTTCTGAAGGGGCTTCTAGAGGATTGGGTATCTTCTGGAACCAATCTTAATTTGACTGTCAGCTCCTAAAAGAGGATAAAAATTTCCTTGCTGCTAATTTCTTAAGCTTAAAGGATAATTTCTCTTGGACCCTAATCAATGTTTATGCTCCCAACACAAAATTTGGAAGACTTAAGCTTTGGAAGAAATTGCACGATCAGATGGAAGTTAGTCAGGAAAACAAATTTCTTATAATGGGAGACTTTAATACCCCATTAAAGTAGGAAGAAAAAATGGGAGGAAACTTATCTCAAGTGGAAAGTAGAGTAGATTTGATGGAATTTATTATTAATGAAGGATTGTTGGATTTTGATCTGGAAGGGATCAACTATACTTGGTCTAATCGTAGGGTGGGAGCTGATATCATTCAAGTAAAGCTTGATAGGGTACCGATTAATCCAGAATGGTACACTAAGTTTTCCTATTCCCTTTCATCCCTCACCAGAATTGGTTCGGATCATTTCCCCGTATCCTTTAATGTTCAAAAGAAATGATCCCTTTAGATTTGAGAAGATGTGGCTAAAACATCCTGATATGGAAAATAAAATAAGGGACTGGTGGAATATTAATGTGGAAGGAACAACAATGTTCAAAGTGGTGAAGAAACTGGCTAATGTGAAAGATAATGTTAAATGTTGGAACAAGAACATCTATGGTGACATTTTCTAATCTGAGAACTCAAGAGAATTTTGTCCTTGTAGACTTTCACAATATTATAGCTAAAGAGGAGACTTTCTGGAGACAGAGATCCAGATCTCTTTGGTTGAAAGCAGGAGATAAGAATACTATATTTTTCTATCTTACTTCTCTAAAACACAAGGAAATAAATAGAATTCATTCCTTGTCTGCGACCAATGGTAAAATGACCAAAGAAGAAGAAATAAGGGAAGAAATGATGGGGTATTTTGCAACCTTATTATATAAAGATCAAAATATTAACTTAGAAGGCCAAAGGAAATTACTAGCCTCAATTTCTTGTAAATTGGATTATTCTGCTAATGTTCTCCTAAAAGCTATCCCCTCAGATACAAAAATTAAGAAGGTTGTCTTTTCTTTTGAAGGAGAGAAATCTCCAGGTCCTGATGGGTTTTAGATGTTTTTCATCCAGCAGTTCTGGAGCATTACTAGGAAAAATGTTTGTTCAGCAGTTAAAGAGTTCTTTGGAACTAAATCAATCCTCAAGGAACTTAATTCAACTTTTATAGCTCTCATTCCTAAAAAACCTAGAACAAACACGGTTGATGGCTTTAGACCAATAATTCTATGCAACTCCTTATACAAAATCATCTCGAAGGTCATGACTTCTAGACTTCTGAGATTATTTCCTAATCTTATCTCCCCTCAACAGAATGTGTTTGTTCCTGGAAGACAAATCTTGGATTCTATTATGGTGGTGCGTGATAATATTCATTCTCTTCATGCCTCTAAAAAACAAGGATTCTTGATGAAATTGGACTTGTCAAAAGCCTATGATAGAGTGAATTGGTCTTTTCTGTCAAATATCCATAGTTCTTTTGGCTTTGATAAAGATGTGATAAGAATAATAATACAATTGGTGACTACAGTAAATTATTCTATGCTTGTTAGTGGGGTTCTTCCATTTTCTTCCACCGCACAAGAGGTCTAAGACAAGGTGATCCAATCTCCCCCATTCTCTTTTCTATAATGGTGGAAAGCCTCAGGAGATAGATCAATAGTATGGTCATGACAGGTTAGATTTATGGTCTCCAACCCTCCTCTGCTCTGTAAAAGTGCTCTCACGAACCATTTGTGGATGACACTATTATGATGGGGGAAGCCTCTGTTAAGGAAGCAGGGAACATGAAAAAGGCTTTGAATACTTATACAAATGCTTTTGGTCAATCAATTAACTGGGAGAAGAGTTCTCTTTTCTTCTGTAATACTCCTAAAGAAAGACAAAGGAAGATATCTTCCATTTTGGGATGCAAGATAGGGAATCTTCCCTCTACCTATGTGGGTCTCCCTCTATGTCACAAACCAGATGATTCTTTCTAGAATGTTATCCTTGACCATTTTCACAAAAAGCTAATAGGATGGAAAGGAGTTACTCTTAGTCAAGCTGGAAAAGTTTAGCTTCTAAAATCTACTCTCCAAAATATTCTAGTATATGCACTCAGTCTCTTTAAAATTCCTCAGAAGTATGCAGACTTGATTGAAAAAATTCAGAAAATATTTCTTTGTTCAGGAGTTGAAGAGAAGAAGAGGTTAAGTCTTGTGGCTTGGGAGGTGGTGTGTAAACCTAATAAATTGGGAGGGCTTGGTATCAAAAGCATAAAAAATACTAATAAGGCTTTGCTGGCAAAACAATGCTAGAGAATCTTTGAAGAGGAGAAGGAATGGAATGCCATTATCAAGAGAAAATACCATTTGACTTCTTTGGAGGAATTGCTAAGGAACCCTTTGGATATCAAAGGTTCTTTCATTTGGAATAGTATTAGGAAGGGAAGGGAACTGATTAGAAAATGGATAATATGGAAGTTGGGAAATGGAAAGAAGATAAACTTCTAGAATGATAATTGGCTGAAGGAAGAAGCTCTTAGTGAGAAGCAGGAATGGATGCCAGTAATTCTAGATTGTAAAGATATAGTTAGAGAAAAAGGTTTATGATTACTGGATCAATGAGAAATGGGTGGACCTTAGCTCCTTTGATGAAACCCTCAATTTGGTCAATAAGCATCTTAATCCTTGGTTTGTAAGAGAAAATGAACAAGACTCTTTGATTTGGGGTCCGGAGGCTAATGGAAAATTTTTGGTCTCTTATGCTTCAACCCTTCTCTTCTCCAAGAAATATCACCCTATTAGTTATTAGGTATGGAACAATAAGCTTATACCTAAAATTAACATGTTTTTTTGGCTCCTTGTTCATAACAAAATTCTAACAGTGGACAATCTTTGTAAAAGGGGATTTAGTATGCCTAACAGATGTATTCTTTGTTGCTCTAAAGCTGAAAATTGTAACCATCTTATGATTCATTGTACTTATACTTGTAAATTATGGAACTTTGTTTTCAATTATTTCAATTTGGACTAGTTGAAACCAAATAACTTCCAGGATATGGTTAAAAAATGGAATTTCCCCCTTAATGGTAAAGAAGCCAAAGACCTTTGGAGGTTGTTTCTTCCTCACTTCACTTGGAGAATCTGGAAGGAAAGAAACAACAAAATATTAAGAGAAAAAATCTCATCCTATGAAATAGTGGCCAATAGTATTTGCAGAAGCTTGCTAGAAAATTTTAAAGGTTATCTTCCTAGAGACTCCCCCTATAAGAACACTCAGAGTATAAATGATATTCTTAACAGAAATTATTAGGAGCAGAAAGACAAGGATTTAAAATTGAGGGAAAACACAAGATGGGTAGCTCCTCTGATTGGCTGGGTCAAAGGTAATTTTGATGGGGCAGCTAAAGGGAATCTAGGAAGAGCTAGAGTGGGAGGTATAATAAGAGACTCTATTGGAAATTGTCTAAGAGTTACCGCTGCCCCTCTAGGAGTTCAGACTAATCTTGTTGCCAAAGAAATGTCAGCCCTTCAAGTTGTTATGATGGCTAAAGAAATGGGTTTTTCTAATTTTTGGTTGGAGGGAGACTCTCTAAACATAATAAAATGTATTAAGGGTAATCATGAGGATTCTTGGACCATTAGCCACATAATTGATAAAATCAAATCGTTAATGCTCCTTTTTAAAGAAAGTCACATAACCCATGTTTTTAGGGAAGGTAATAAGCCAATAGATGACTTAGCTAATGTGGGGGCTCAAATTCACGTCATCCAATCATGGAGAGGGGAAGCGGATCTCAATATGGAGATTTTATGTCTTATCAGGTATGATAAGATTAACCATATTGAAGGCTTGATTAATACACATAATTAATGATGAGAACATCACTTAAGATAAACTGTCATGATAGCTATCAGTGGAGGGATGCAAGATTCATGAAGATTGTGACCTCGCACAGTTTGTGGGTTTTAGTGAGAATTTTGAAACTAAAAAATCACAACAGTATTGCCTTTTAGTGTATTGTGTTCCAACCTTCTCAATCTCTGAACATTCAAAAATCTTCGAGCATCATGGGGGTGGTCTAAAGAGGGAGGAACTGATGGATTGTATGAAGTGGAAACAAAAGAAGAAAGTCTAGAAGAGGTTGAAGAAGGGTGGCGTGACCCAGTATTTGGAGAAGCTTCATGGATGGGATAGAGAAATAACAAAAAAATTTGTAGACAGATGGAAGAACGGAAAGGTGAATATGTGGGGAAAGTCCTTTACTTTGACTATGAGCATAATCTCATAAATCATGGGCCTTTCCTACGAAGGAATGACATTTTACAGGGACAAAAAGTGGGTTGGGACTCAAGCCTTCAAAATCTTCCTGAAAAATGAAGAAGAAGAAGCCCTTTTGAGGAAAGGGACGGGGGATTATGTGGATATCAACAAAATTAAGTCTCACTAGGTGGACATTTTGATAGTGATGATTGAGTATTTCACCCTGGATGGTCGCTACTCCAAAATTTACAACCTCCATTTTGTTCTGGCAAATCATTTTAGGCACAATAAAAAGGTGTCATTTCCTTTTTATCTTCTGAGCTCATTGCATAATAGTGTCATGGAGCATAGAAAAAAGTGAGTAACGCGATGCTTCATGTAGGGCTTATTCTATTAACTTTAGAATATGCTATAAATCAAATCCCAGAGCCCATCCCCAAAAGGGTAAAAGGGAATGCTAAGAAAGCTAAGCTAGATAACAAAAAATAGAGCCCAAAGAAAAGGGTAAGAATAAAAAAGAAGGCAAATCTGGAAAGGTAGGAGGAGATTGATGACCAAACCCTAGATAGTCAGGGTAATGAAGATGAGATTTAGAAAGAGGAGGAGGAAATGCCTGTGATTGAAGAGGAAGCTCAATATATAAATGAGGAGACTCTGGTGAGTGATAAAGATGATCAGTTGAGCAAGGAGGACACCTAGACAAATGAGGAGGATCCACCTATTATTGATGATGATGAGAACATGGATAATGAAGCTGGGAACCAAGAGGTGGAAAAAGATGAAGAAGAAAAAGAGGGAAATGAGAAGGAGGATAATAATGAGGAAATGAATGATGGTAAGGGAAATGAAGAAAAAAATGAGCAGCCAATCTCGAAGGCTGGAAATAGGAAAAATAAAAAATAGAGAACGGACCCTGATCACAAAACTATGGTAGGGTTTGATATTGATGATAGAATTCCTAAAAGCAAAGAGGACCACGAGGCTAGCATGGAGAACTGGCTTAGTGAGGAAATGAAGACCATGAAGTAGCACCTAAATGAGATGTAGGAAGTTATGGAGCCCTTCAAATCCAAGCTAGAAGAAATGGAGAAGGACCTACTAATTAAGGTTAAAAACAACAACAACAATGAGGAGATCACTGCTAGATTCTACGCTCTTGTGGAAGAAAAGATGCAAGATATGAAAAAGAAAATCATCCATAATGGGAACATGATAAATATCATTCTAAAACACAGTAATGTAGGGCTTCAAGTTTCTGTTCATAACCTGAAAGCATTATATGCTCTCCTGGAGAGTAGTCTACTGGAAAATACCATAATTACTATAGATGAAAAATCAGGGAGCTCAGGCCCAGGGACAAGAACCTAAAGTGGCATTAAAAGGAAAGTCCTAGCGATTCTAAAAGAGATGAAAGTGCTGAAGGATTCCATTGAAAAAATGGAAGAAATGTAGAAGGAGAAGGAGGAAGCCTACCAAAGTATGATGTAGTTTTTTATCTGTTCTGGAAACTTTGCTGGAAGTTGTGCATTTTTTTGGCAGTTTTTTGTATTCCTTTTTTTGGGGTTTAGGTGTTTGCTGGGGTCCTTCTTTTTGTTTGTAGTAGTATTTCTATGTTTTCATGGGCTTATGATGCCTATCTCTAGTATTCTTTTGTAAAATCTTTTGGGGTCCTTTCAAAAAAAATCATGAATTCATCTCATATAACTATATAATGATCTTTGACCTCTATTTTATCTCTATTTTTTTTATCTTCATATGATTGTGACCTCCTATCTTCAAGGCTTATCACTCTTCAAGAACTATATTTTTTTTGACATTAAGTACATGGCTTCTTTATTTAACATGAATATCACTAGATTACTAATTTATAATAGTACTCTGCAACCTTTGTTTAATCATTTCCTTGATAATGTTTGAAGCTTTGGGTTACTTCTATTTGATCACTCCTTTGTGTCTTTTCATATATTAGTGAACATCCATTTTAAAGCATTATCAAGATCTTTGTTAATTTAATGGAGCCTCTATTTTTACTATAACAATAGTCATTTGGCTATTTTTAGGAAGATCTAAGATTACATTGTATTATTGTTATTTCATTGATTACTATCATCATTGAGCCATTTTACTGCCTTGATTATAAGATATCTCAGTCTATTGAATCATTGACAATGATAAATGTCCCTTTCCTCTTATTTCATTACTATTATCACTGTTAATGTTCCATTAGTTTGATGATTTCTTGATTAATGTTCCTTGACACTATTGAAAATTGTTTCACATTGAGTAACCTTATTTGTGAATTAATTTAATATTATAACAGTCATCTCATATTTGTCTTGTATGTATATCAATGATTTCCTATGTCAATTCTATTTGTATTCTCAATACTGAGAATATTTACAAATAGTGATACATTATTTTGTCAATCCTTCCATGATTTTTCTAGCTTCTCTTCATGACAATAACTGATCTTTACATTACATGCTCACTATCTTTTGTCATAATTTATAATAACATTGATAATCATTGTGATTTCATGAAATAAACCCATAAAGTGAGAAACTTTGATACCTCATTTTCTTTCATAACTTCTTGTATAATTATTGTGATTATATTTTCTTTACTGCCCTTGTTTCTTGTACCAATCTTTAAGACATCAATTCATCACTTCTTTACATTTATCCTTTTCCCTTGGTATATTAGTTGGTTACTATTGTGTGACAATAATATTCTCATAAATACATCCATTTTTTTAACACATTGATGTTATCCATCCTCAACCATTGACTTTCTCTTGATAATTGAGGATCTCCTTCATGACTGTACTTATCAGCATTTGATCTCTACACTTGATATGTTGTCTTTTTTTCATAACGAGGCTTTATCACTATAATTTCCAATCACTATTATCTCTATTTGATAAATTTTCCAATTTACAATATCTCATTTTTATCTGATTTTAATTATTCTAAAACTACCAAAATCCTTGAATATCATGAAAGTGATGGAGGCACTATCTTGACCTTCATTTCATTAGTGCCCTATTAGTACTTGCAAAATTTTCCATGGTTCCAAGGTCTTTCCCCTTGTCTCTGTAATTATTCATGGCCTCTGGCCTAAAGCCCTAAGTCTTGATTGTGTCAAAATTGGCTAAAACCCTAAACCCTTCAAGACATGTTCTAATTTCATGTTACTTTTCAAGCCACTTAAGTCTCAGATAATCCCATGTGCGCTTTATCAATTTTGAGTCTATCTCTTAGTCACATAATCGAAACTAAATATTCCTTTATATCTAGCAACTCGGCATGGGCTTGTATCTCTTAATCTCGTGATGAAATGTAATATGCTCTTTTCTCTTGGAGATTTCATGCAGGCCGTAGATATTTTTTGGATCGTGTGGTTCCTTTTATGTTGTGAGATAAAGTCCAAGTCAGTTCTTTCTTTGGGAGATTTAGCGTAGGCCATCGATGCAGATCTAATCTTGTGGCTGGCGTGTGATCTCAAAGTAAACCATGAGTTAATTTTTTATTTCAGCGATCCAGAGACTCAGTTGGTCGCGTGATCTCCAGATAGACCTAGAGTCAGAGGTAGGGTTACTTTTTCTCTTTGGTCACGTGATCTCATAATGGACTCAGGGTTAAGTAAAATGTTTCAAGATTAAACGAGGGTCATTGATCTTGTCAGATATGTGCAGTTTATGCTAGATCTCATAATGAAATGGTCAAGTACAAATATGTCTTGAGATTCAGTGTTGGTTGTTGGTTGAGTTCTATTTTTGACATAATATGATGGACTGCACATGATTTTTTAATATAACTTGAGTTAGGCAAGTGGTTCAGCAACTTTGAGTTTCACACAGTCACACAATCTCCATATTTGATCATGGTTAAGAAAGGTAAGTTTGATTTCTGGTGGAGTTTGCATGGAAAAAGATTGTGGTCGTTGATTAGAGCAGAGATCTGGGGCTGGCATTTAATCTCGTAAGGATTTGATGAAGTACAGAAGTATTCAGAGACTTGATGAGGATTGTAGTTTGGGATCGAGATGAGTGGTTGGTGCTTAATTTCACATTAAAAGATGATGTCATGGTATATTTGGAGATTACACGTACACTATGGATCTTTTTTAGATCGTTTTCTTGGCGTAAGATCTTGGAAAAAGCTCAAGGGTTAAGTTTTATCTCACGACTTGGAGATTCCTTCAGTCGCGCAATCGCTAGATAGACCTTAAGTAAAGCATGGTTAAAATATGAGCCAAAGTCAATTGCATGGATATGATCTAGACCGTTGATTAAAGAAAGGATCTTGTGGTTCTCATGTAATCTCAAAATAAAATATGGAGTTATATTTTCATCCAGTGACTTAGATTTTCCTTTAGTCACTAAATCTCGGGATAGACTACAGTTAAGAACCTGAGTCAAGTTAGTCAAGCATGGGTTGTCTGAGATTGAATCTAAACCATCAATGCAATGTTGATCTTAGGGATGGTGCATTATATTGCAAATAAATAATCAAGTACAAAATAATACTAATATTAAGCACAATACATAGATCTTGATTTGATCATGTGGTGTGCACGTAATCTCTGAAATAACTCAGGTTAAAGTGAAACATTCTGCGACTTCGAGTTTCTTCATTTGCATGATCTCCAAGTGACTTAAGGTTAATTTAAGGTAAAGGATGAGTTAGGTTTCCAGAGATTCAATATTGATGCTTCCACATGTTTCCAAGGAAAGATGAATCTGAGCGGTTGCGCTAGATCTCTGAATAAAATCTGAGGTTAAGAAAAGTTCTTGCGACTTGGCAATTTTGTTCATTCATGTGATCTCCAGATGAACCTAGGTCAAGATAAATTTAATGTGAGGTTTCCAAGGATCACATCTAAACCATTGATATGTCTTTAATCTAGTGGCATGCACGTAATCTCCCAACATACCCAAAGTTAAAGAAAATGCTCCGTGACTTGGAGATTACACAGTCGCATAATCTCTAGATAAAGTTAGGGTTAGAAGCTAGTCAAAGACAGGTTAAGGGATGAGGATAAAGGACAAATTAAAATTAAAGCAAGTCTTGATAGATCGAATGGCTCATGCATTACCTCAATGAAAATTTTCTTGACATCTAGTCTTCAAGGCATTGCACCTTGCTGCTACCTATCCAATCTGATTTTGAGCCCGGTTAACTTAAGAAGATCCATGGATATGTTTTAAAATTGTGATAAGTCTTGATCTTGACCTTAAAATTTTTTCTTCACACCACCTATGACCATTATAACTGAAACTTATATATTTGAATCCATTCTGAGAGGGTTTCATGGTAGTGGACTCAGATTTGATCTCAGAGCTATTAATGAATGAATCTAATCTTATGGACCTACTTTGAACAACTTTTGAAGACCAGAGGGATACAAATATGATATAATGAGATGCATTAAAGACTAGAGTTGATAGATAAGAGTTTTATAATCAAAGGATAAATGTATACAGCTATGCCTGGTCATTTCTGCATTTATGTAAGTTGCTTTTAGAGTCATGTTTGGGAATTATTCGACTTCAAGGTACTGCACTCACATCCATGGATTAGGGAAAATTGATTACAGATCAGATTTGCAAAAATTTAAGAGAAGAGATAGGGTTTCAACTTGATAACAAAATTAAATTCTTGACATGATTGGTTGTAAACCCTAACCCTAAATGGTTCAAATCTTGTAGTATTCTTGTTCCTATAAAGAATATTCAAGACCATTTAGAAAGGGATAGAAAATTGGGAAAGTAAAAGGCATTAGGCTTATACTTGTTTCTATTCTAGGATATAGTAGATGTATTTCAGATTATATTAGGATAGGATTGAAATTTATTTCATCTTTTTCATATTTTCATATTGCATATTTCCTTTTCATAGTGATTCAGGAACTAGTTTCATCATACTTAATATAAGTTGTTTCAGATTTGAGTCTCTCCTTTGTGTTATCTATTGATTTGTAAGTTTTCTCGCTTACTGTATAAGTCTAACTTATGCATATGTATATTCCATAGGTATTTGATTTTAGATCAAATTAAAATCCTTTGGATATTACATTTAGTCTACTTGGATATCTACTTAAGGATCGTCTAGTGTGTGATATGAGAGTCCTTATGTTTATGGCTTTGAATCTTTTCCAATAAGGTGTTTCATCTTTAGTATTGTATCGAGGATTTATCCCAATGGATAAGGCACTAATCTAGGATTAGTATTTCTATTGAAATATATGTTTGAAGTGGTTTGGATATGTTCTATCCCACAAAATTTAATCAAACTCATTAACAAAGTTTTTTACTTTTACAGTTGTTTGTTATTCCACCAATGGTAGTGGAGAGTCAATGAATTCTAGGCTGGCATTTAGTACTTACTTACCATTTATCTGTTGTTCAAATCCAGAAGTAGAAGGTGTTGTAAATAATTGATTTTAGTCTGGATTAGGTGCACTTACCTTGGTTTTGTAGAGCCAGAAGTGTATACAGAAGTCTTGACCCTATAGGTGGTCTAGTTGTCTTACAAAGCTTTCATATTTGGAGCTAACCACTCCTAACATTAGTCTTAAGATATATTGGTTGCTTTTTGTAGCGTAATAGTTTTAAAAACCAACATGCCCATTTGTCTTCATAGAATTATTGTTTTGAATATCTTTGTAAGTTTCCTCTTCTCTATTTAGAACCTGTACCTCTGATGTATTAATATATTGTTTTATATCATTAATGTAGGAATTATGTTTACATCTCCATTGGATACTATTCTTTACCATGATTACATATCTTTACTATTCATAGTCATCTTCTCATGAATCTCTATACTCTCTATGGTATTATCTATATTTCTATCTCCTCATGATAGTTTGCATCCATTATTCTCGGTGTTCAATATTTTGATTTCTTTATATGTATTATATGATATAATTATCCTATCTGAATATATCCTTATGACAATGATGCTTTTTCTCTAGCTCACATAATGGAATATATTTAATAAGTAACATTCTCTATTCTTAGAATTGTGTCTTAGATCCTTTTGAAAACCATGGAGACTTTGTTCTTATGAATTTGTAATATAACTCAACGGAATAGTAAAATTGTTTAAGAAACCATCAAAGTAACCCTATAATAGTTGAAAAATGCATGGAATAATAAGTGACATATTCATGTCACTAGGTTCAAAGGGAAATACATATATACTAGAAATCCTACCTCATTTGATTCTCATAGGATTATCTTTACTTATAATGCATCCTTTAAACTAAAGACTTTCTCTCCAAGCATTAAATCTGACACTTTCTTGATGAGGTCCAGTTTTTTAATTTTCTCTATGTGTGAATCTATATCTCTTTCATTGTTCTTCTTTAGGAGATCCCCAAAAAATGAAATCAAGACAATGGAGGTGACGTTAACTCTTATTTATCAGTTATTCCTTCTATTTTATTTGTTGTCTACCAAAATTGCACCCTGTTAAGTTTGCAGGAACTTAACCTTTTGGAGAAACATGGAAACATTCCAAGGTTGTGGGTAACCTATGGCTGGAATGAATCTCCGGGTCCTAGGCTGGCTTCCTATCTGGTAAATCACTCTACACTTCCTGAA
>MU227687.1:995299-1012790 GCA_018584345.1 Thuja plicata | reverse complement strand
GTCATTACAATTTTAGCCTCCTCGCTTTTGGGCTTACTAGAAAGACTTAAATCAGATAAAGCTGATTGCAGAAGGTCCTTTTGACCTGGAACTCCCAAAAAATCTCACATGGAAATAGACACATTTGTGCTTTTCATATGATCCAAAATATTAAGAGAAGTCATACCAACCTTAGATTGGGCCTTTGTAGTAGCAACGTCAATGTTAACACCAGCCGATTGCATCGGAATCATAGGTTTTTCCTTACTTGATGAAGGCTGCTCTTTTGGGAGAATCCGAACATTCTCAGTATTAGCTGGCCCAACAACTTGCTGTTCAACCTCTACTGCTCTCTTTTTGCTCCTTGTGTTATCTGAAATAGCAAGAACCTACTGGTTTACTCCACAAAAGTCCTCATCCTGCCAATTCATAAGAGTTGTCTCTGGTGGTCTGCCTTCATGCTGCTATAAAGTGGCTCCATCAAAACCCTCATCTTATGAAGTTAGAATACTTTGAACCATTAAGGCCTGATTTATGACCCCATTCATGTATGTACCTTGATTATGCTACTGGTTACATGGAAAACACCACTCATAATCCTGAGCTAGGTATTTTTGAGTAGGAACCAGCTCATTTGAGGTGCTAGCAACATTGGGGTTATAAGGTTGATAAGGCCTCATGTTAAGATTTGGTCTTTGGCCTTGGTTATTGGGTTGATAAGGCGGTATATTGCCCTAATTTGGCTGGTACTGGGATTGATAAGAGGGCTGGTAAGGCTTATATCCTTGACTTTGCTTCTTTTTTATATTCACAATTTCATTACCAAAAGTCTGCAAAATACCCTTAATCTCTTATAAATCCGCAGATTGAGCTGAAGGGGCATTGCCTTGAGAATTAGCTTGCGTATTGGGTGCTGGTAATGCTGGTGCTGCTAGAATGATAGCTAAGGGGGGTGGTTGCAAAGGTATCATTGACTGAACTATAGGTGCTATTGGAAAAATTGGCATAGGTGGCCTTAGGGCAATCTTTCCAGCCTGTATAAGGCTATTTTCTTCTCTAACGACCATATCATAAGCACCTGGGAGTGTAACCCTTCCCATTGATTGTATCATAACTGCTATATCACTATTAAAAGCCCTCAAATAATATAAGAAAGCATGATCAGCAGAGGTTCTTACCGTTTGAGGGATTCTTTCCCATGTCCTTTGGAAATAAAAATTGAAATCTGTTACTTTCTCATGAGGGGCCCTTTTGATAGTTGACATTTGCTCTACCAAGGATAGATGGTCACATTTGTCTTCGAAAAACTTGCAAAGTTCAATACCGAGTTGGTCCCAATCAGCAGTAGAACCCACCGGTAGCCTTCTAAACCACTACAAAGCCTTTCCTCTGAAAGACGTGGCTAACAACCTGACAGCAACATTATCCTCTGTAACATGATGCAGGGCACAAAGATTGGCTACGTCTTTTATGTGCTCAACTAGGGTGGTTTGATCTTCACCACTAAAATATGGTAGAATTTTTAATACAGCAACAAGAATGACATTGTGTTGAGCAAGATTCAGCAGGCTGCCTTGATTGAATGAAACAAAAGGTTGGTTCCGTTGTAATTCCATTGGAATCTGCAAACCTTGACTTCTTGGGGCAGTAAAAACTAGAACGGCAGTGTGCACTCTTGCTGTAGGAGGTGTAGACTTGGTTCTTCTTGTATCAACCAATGTCTCTTTTACCTATTTTTCTTCTCTCCCTCTTCTTCTGGGTAGAGACAGTTGTAAATAGTCAAAAGATGAAGAGCTGCTCCTTGTTTGTACTCTTCTCATATGTTGTAATCTACTAGTTCTTCTATTCCAAAGCTCAGAGTCACCAAGTGTGTAATTCTGAAACCTCTTTAAGGCTGAAAGTACTACTATACACACTAACAACAGAAAAAATATTGCAAAAGATGACTGATAAAAATTAGTCACTGGTCCCACCGGGCATGCCAAAAATTGTTGTCTACCAAAATTGCACCCTGTTAAGTTTGTAGGAACTTAACCTTTTGGAGAAACATGGAAACATTCCAAGGTTGTGGGTAAACTATGGCTAGAATGAATCTCTGGGTCCTAGGTCGGCTTCCTATCTGGTAAATCACTCTACACTTCCTGAAACTGATTCCTTTATGATGGACAAAAGAGATAGAAGGAGAACATAGAAAAATGAAAGCTATATCCTAAAAGGTGATGCACCAGAAGATATCTGAGAAATGCACAAATAACCTGACACACAATGAACTAGTTACTCAAGCTTTCTTACACAACCCCACTAAATAATACTATTTGCATAATCAATTTATAAGAAGGCCAATAACGACAATCCCCTTAAAGGAGAAAGACTTCTCACAATTTGGGAAAAAATCTAACTTGAGCACAACTTGAAATCTGCAAACAAGCATGAAGTACTGTATAAAGGCACTAATATGTGATACAAATTAAGGACAAAGAACATCACAGAATTTGTACCAATCACTAAGTACACAATAACAGACTAATAAGGGAAGGTATAAGCTATTTTACACAGTCAAAGGTGTTACAAATCTGTATATTTATCTGAAATGGGTTACAAAATCTCTTTGCTTCTGTCAAGAACTCATAAAAAAGTTACAAAACAGCAAACCAAAGGGAAGAAGAACTGGCAACAATGAGTTTTCAACTCATATTTATGCACTTTCAAAGCCAACTGCATTCTGAAAGCAATAACTTCTGGATCGGATTTGGCCTGTCCAGCCCTTCAAAAGTCATCCCAAAAAATATCAACATAAATACTCCCTCACAGAAGCAGTCTTATCCCTCTAGAAGAGTCACAAAAGTCTCTAAATTGCAATAACTTCTCTGCAGCCCCAACAATGCATCCTCTGACCTTTCAAAACTGATCTTTCATCTGTAAAAAAAAATTTGATTTCCAGCGTCTGAGAAAATATCTAATCTTTCGGTCTCTGAAAAAATCTGATCCTTCCCCTTTGTTTACATTTTAAACTCTGTGAAAATCGTAGGCTTAATGCAAATTTTCCAGAAATCAATAGAAACCGGCAAGTAGCACCTTCTTTCCTCATTTCTTGCTTGTCGCCTACTCGCTCAGCCTCCATGCTCTGCTTTTGTCCTCTCCGTGAGTGAGCGATGCTGTCTCTTTTTTACCTCAGTCGCAAGATCGCAAGCTGCTTTCCTTTCATCTGAGTTGATCGGTGAGTGCGTGATGCCTTTGAACGGTCTCTTAGTCCCTCAGTTGCAGAACTCTGTCACTAACCCTGGTTTCATCTTGAGACATTGCGACAATACAGACTTTTACCTTTGGCTGACCTGAGTTACTTCTGGCGATCACGCGACACAACTGAAATCAAAGTCGCACACAGTTAAGAGTAACTCATCATTCTTTTCGAGACCTTGCGACTAACTGTCTTGCTTAACTGTCACGGTGATCTCCTTGTTGCTGAACGTTTAATTCCTGTTCCAAGACTACGCGACAATTCCTAGTCGCCAAGTCGGGAGATATAAGCCCTAAACATTTAACTTTACCGTAACAGGTCCTATGTGCACCTTTTCTTCTTTTGACGACTTCGTGACAGACCTTAATCGCCAAGTTGGGAGGACTTCATCCTTAGGGAACTTTTCTTCCCAGACTTCACGACCACCATTGGATCTTCTGATCTTTTCATCTAACGGCTTGCGCTTAATCGCTAGACATTTGAACATACCCTTAAGTCTTTCCCAGACTTCGCGACTAAAGGCAAAGTACCTAGTCTCATTGTCGCTGAATCTGCTTTCTCCTTCTAGTGACAACCTGACAACCTTTTAATATCCACCTGTCTTATGACACATGTCACACAGTCATTGGTTCATTCATTGCATAATGGAGAACTGAGTCATCACCCTATTCTGGCGACATCCCGACTACACTTGTAAACCACAGACGGTCAATCGCGAAGTCTGGGCTAAAAATTCTTAACCGCCGTTCCATTATGAGATCACGCGACTGAAGGCCTGACTTAACTGTCAACCTGATTGATCTGGCGATAAAGCGACATGAGGAAATCGTGAAGTCTGAGAATATTTTGCTAACTGTCAAGAACTTCACGCGATCACCCAACTAAGTAGTGGGTCCCATCTTCATAGAGCCTTATAACATAACTATCTCGCGACTTCCCGACTAAGATGAAATTGCTAAGTCTCATAACACTGAGGGAATATGCTGAATCATTATGAGACCACGTGACACAAGGGAAATGCAAAGTCGGGGAGACATATGGAATATTCGCTCGGGGGAACACAACGAGGTGACTTAATTGAAAACACACGCCCTAAGGAAAGGAAAAAGTGACAGTGAAACAGAACGCCAAGGCTTAGGGTTTAAAATCATTGTTTAACACTGGAAAGCTCAGGGTTTTCAGGGTTTTATAAATTGAGCAAGGTTTTAGGCTTGAAAACCTTAAAACATGACAGAGGTGAGGCAACTGAACAAGAGATAAATGAATCGGATACGCCAAAACTGAGAAATTACCTTAATCCATTCAAAACATAACAAATCCACCTGATTGATCTTGATACTGAAAATTGGTAAACATTATTCTCATGAACCCGATCTCTTCATGAATATATTGTAGTTCAAACATGAAGCTCGTTGTTCTCTTGAAAAAATTTGCTTGTTACTATGCATGACAAATGTTGTTCTTTGTTCAAAGGATCTATCCTCTAATATTTATCTTACATTTTCTCTTTCTTCATGCTTTCTACAGATAAGGTAGATTTTTTTTCCTAACCCTCACTTGTTACTCAAGTTACCATTCTTATAGTAAATGTATGATCAAGAGTCAAAAGAACTTTGACTTTCATGTGTCCCTTCATTACCTATGCATGGTATCTTTTAAATAAAACATCCCTTCTTGAAACTCACCCATTTCATCACTTTATAAAAAAACCAAAGGTTTTGTCAATACTTGAAGTGATTTGCTTTCTCTAATATTTAAATAAAACTCATAAAACTTTGGTATAGGACATAAGGGAAAACTTTAGACTATTTTGACCCAAAAGTGAAAAATAGTCAATATTTTGGTAACATCTCAAGGGTTTTTCCCACTAAAAATGTAGGGCAAGTGACATTGTGCATCCACTGGGAGTATGAGTCAATAAAATGGCTTGAAAAAATATTAGAATCATATTTTGATCCCACTGTCAGAAGCATTAAACAAAATCAACAAACAAAAAACCAAACTAAAAAACTTGTGCAACCAAAACTTAGGGAAGGGGAAACCAATATAATCATATTGATTAACTAGATTGGGTTTTAAGAGGTGAATGGAGATCCAAGATGTGGATTCTAGTGGAGTTTAAAGTGTTTGAAGTTGACCTCAGATAGGTCTATGGAGTGGGATGGGTCCTAGAGTGAAATCTGACTGAAGATTGGAGAAATTTCTTTCAAGATAAGAAAGAAAGAAGTCATCAAACTATGAAGAAAATAGTTACTTACAGTAAGACAAATTCACCACAATAAGTGGGAGAGCCTAGATCTTCATGGAAATTTCAATTTAAATTGTTGATAACACTAAATCAATGACATGAACAGTCAATAATTTAATTTATTTATTTGCTTCAAAAATTCAACAAAAAAATTCAATAATGCATGGATATGATAAAGGACTCAAACTATATCTATTTCAGACCATCTCCAATATACTTTGTATTCAAACAAGAAGTTTATCAATACCAAACAAAGGAATGTATCCTCATGACAACAACTTGGAATTTTTTCAGAGAATTAATTTTTATTGAATCAAACTTCATTACAATGCATTCCTTCCACCACAAAAAATTCTCTCTCAACCACCTAAGACTCCCCTCTCTAAAACCATGCTCAAACAATGATAATTAATATTCAAAAAATGGTTGATTTTTCAACTTCCTCCACAAACCATGTACAGTCAGTTATGACTATTGGTATTCCAAGATTTGTTTTCAAAACTGATAACAAAGTTATCCTTTAGACCACTCTTTACCTTTTGGTGTTTATATTATTCTATTTGAAAAATAGTTGAGACAAAAAAAAAAGAACACCTCTATTTATATTAAATACACTAGTTGATTAAAATATTCCATATCAATGTAGTTCATTCTCTAGAAACATATTATGTAATGACCATCAACTCTAAAAATGTAACCAATGGATAAAATAATAATATTGGAAAAGAAGCCTACCTATCATCCATAGGGACACATGAAATTTTTATTTCAGTCGTGATATCAATTTCTGCCTGCATGCAAAAGACATGTTTAGAAAACACACACTATCATAAGCAATAATTCAAATAAAATGATTTTTTTATAGAAGAGAAATAAAATTGTAAAAACTATACTTGTGATATGTACATGTTCATTAAATGCCATAACAAATGAGTGCTAGAAAAATTCTACAATATGAAGTATTATAACTTTTGAAAAATAAATGGGAGAGCTGTAGAACTAAAACAAGCTTCACTGACGTCCAAGCAAAACATAGCTTTTTTGGGTACATAAAGCATTATAATTTCTAAATTGCAATTTGAGGGCCATAACTACAAACACATAAATTAACTTAATAAATCAACCACTCATAAGATAGATTACCGAACTTGAAAAAAAACAATAAATTTTCATATGCACTCAATCATATTGTAGAAATATTATGATCAATACAAAGAAAAAATAATGGGCAAAAAATATAGCCATTGGACCCAAGTTTTAAAACTTGAAAGCAAATGATTGCATCTCAAATTTTCAACTGCAATGAACATTTACAATTAATCAATCAAATGCAGAACTTGGACAATTCATAATGAATCTGGATGGTTTCACAACAACACCATGTCTCAACCAATGCACCTGGATTGGTAGACTATTATATGGGTTAATAATACAAACTAAATACTAGTCCCCTAGTCTGTGGTATTAGTTAGATGAGGGGTGAGATGTAGTTTGTAGTGTTGGAAGAACAATTCAAGTGTGAGATTATAAAATACAGCATGACGCTAATGGGGCTTCCTAAGTTTGAAACATAGCTGGTCCATGGAAGATGACATTTACCTCCATAAGGATATCACACTTGTAGATAATGGTCAGAAAAATGGTCAACATAAACCCTTAAAAAATGGTAATCATAATAACATATGAAAAGTTAGAAAAGGCAATCCTAAATCCTACAATTTTATTTGAATCAATAGCCCTCTAAGCAAACACATGCATATTCAAAAATGGATTTTGATTTTTTTGATTCTACAACAACATAACAAAAAAAAAAAAATTTAGATAGAAGAAAAAAGTCCGCTAATTTCCTACACCTTGATCTTACAAAGAGAGAAAATGACCAAAATTAGGAAAAATTTAAACATAAAACAACTGAAGAAAGTAAAATGAAAGCAATAAACGTAGATTACTTCACCTCTAAATTGGAGACCCTGCTAATTCCCATCAGTTCCTTCTTGACCATCGCTCTACAATGCCATGAATGTGAACATTAGATCAAATTTGCATGCATACAAATACAAGTAAACTAATCAAACAATAAGATTTAAGAGTACAATTGCAAATTACCTTTCGATCAATTTTCTTTCTCTTTTTCAACAATATTATTATATTCCTTCTTTCCTCCTCCTTCTCAAAAATATTATAAGAGTGCATTTCATCTTCAGCCTCTTTCTTTGCTTTGTTAGGGAGTTCCTCATAATTTTTTACACCATGTAATCTTAATTTACGTTCAATTATATGATTTCTTTTCATATCATACTGCAACTTCAATTGGTATTCAACATCACTCTCCCTCTTTTTATTATACTTTATTATTCTCTCTGAGGAAAGAGATTTATGTTTTGGTTGTCCTATAGCATTTAGACCATGCTTTTGTGGTGGAATGAAATAAAGGTTGTGCTTCTTCATCCTATGCATATTTAGTCCTTTCAAATCATAAAATTTCTTTCAAATTATATTTTTGTGATTTTCGTTCATGTTGTGAGGGAGGAAATAAATTTTATGATTTGAAAGGACTAAATATGCATAGGATAAAGAAGCACAACCTTGATTTCATTCCACCACAAAAGTGTTGCCCAGATGCTACAAAACAACCAAAATCTAAACCTATTTCCTCAGAGAAAATAAGAAAGTATAATCAAAAGAGGGAGGGAGAGTGATGTTGACTACCAATTGAAGTTGCGGCAACATGAATGAAACTCACAAAAATATAATAATATACCATCCACCCGCTTAGTTCTATGATGAGTACAAACCTACACAAACAATTCCAAAATCAAACAAGAGCTAGAGTGTAGCATAGTTCCTGCCAAGTGTAGGCAAGGTGGTTTTTTGAGATAGAGATGGTTTTATAGGATAAATACATCTATTTTATTATGGTTACAACCCAATATCAATAAACAAATTACAAGAATATAAACTTAATTTAGTCAAATTACCTGGCTTCAAATACAACCAAACCACTCACAGATTCATTCTCCTAGTAATGTTGCTGAAGAAAAAATAGTGAAGTTGCCAACTGATGATGTCAAGTATGACTTGAATCTTTGGATGCCTGAAAGACAGGAAGAGATAGAAAATGTTCATTTGTATTTCTCTCTTCTTATCTTTGGGCATCTGATGGGAAGCTCTAACTCCTAAGAGATTTCTTCTTGATCTTCTCAAGACCAACTCCTTGGTCTTCCTAGGGTATCTCTCTCTACTCTATCTAGAGTACATTTCTATGGTCCTCTACTTCTTTTAGAACTCTCCACCAACTTCAAATCACTCTCATATCCTTCCCATTTCAACTATGTACCCTTAGACTCAATCAAGCCAACATGCTTCCAAACTGTTCTTGGTAATAGGAGTAGGTATCCTTACCATTCCTTGTTCACTTTAAACCAATTTTGATCCACTTTGATGGATTCTTCCAAATTTTTTCCATCGAGTTCTTATTTTTCTTGATTCTAGGCCTTGTAGCCTTTTATAGCCCAATTAGGCCTACTAGAAACTAAATTCTTGGATTTCCTCCCAATTATCCTTAGTAACCCACTAAACTAACAATGGATTATGTTGGTTGTTTTTCCTATTTTGAGTCTGTCCTATAATATTTTGATGTTCTCAGTCCTATCCTTGCTTCAAATTTGAAAGTATGTTCAAGATTGTTAAAGTCCCTCTGAAAATTGATGGTCTTTAGGTAAAAATCAAAGTGAGATGTCAAAAACCCTTAGTATTAATTCATTCTGCTCGAAAATGGTTAAAAGTCCTAGTTCATTGAAAAATCCTTCTAATTTGAAGTTACCTTTTCATAACTAAGAAATCACTTAAGTCATGTGTTTATTTCCCTTCAGTTGTGAGGTCTCCAAATGCTTTCAAAATATTCCTTCCCTTCACGAGACTTAGCAATTTCCTTCAGTCGAGTTATCTCCTGATAAATAGAATATTTCTTTAATGATCAGGAGATCAGACATCCATCGTTGATTCAGATCAAGATCCTATGGTCAGTCGGGTTGTCTCCAAATTTAACATGGGTTAGCAGATTCTTGTGGCGACTTTGAGATTACTCATTCACATCATCTCCAGATTTAATCCATGGTTGATAAGTTAAATGAATGGTTAAACTTTCCCTTTGGTCACTTTATCTCCCGATGAAAGGTGAGTTAAGTTATGAATCATGAGATCTAGCGACAACCATTGATCAAAAGTTTAATCCAATGGCAGTCAGGAAATCTCCAGATAAAATTTGCAGTTAAGAAAATATCAAGCGACATTGAGTTCATACAGTAGAAAGGTCTCTTGATTCAACCAAGGTTAAAGCTGAGTTCTTATGTTATATTGTCGCCTGATCTCATGAAGAAATATGAGTTAAGTTAAAATTCAAGAGATCTAGCGACAACCATTGGATTGAGAGATGATCTGATGGTGTTCACAGAATCACTAGTGAAAGTTGAAAAGTCAAAAGTTATATAGCGATCATGAGAAAAAAAGAAGATGAGACACGTATTCAAAAGGTATGCATTAGTTGTTAAGTATTTAGTCGCATGGTCTCTAGATGGAATTCAACAATAATGAGATCACAGTCGCCAAGTCTCATAAGAATTTAGGGTTTGGTTTGAAGATTAATAGACTTGGTGAGAACCATCAGCTGAAGATGAGAGAGGATCAATGATATTTAGGTAATCTCCAGATAATTGATTAAAATGAAAAATGACTCAGTGATCATGAGACAATGACTATAGTTTCTAAGTCTCTAAGTGAAATATTAAATCAAAAGATTTATTCAGTTTATTAAAAGATAAAACTATAGTCTCCAAGTCTCTGAATGAATTATCAAATAAAATAAATGTGTAGTGATAAAGAGATTAAGGTGTGGTTGCTAAATCTCCAGATAGAAACCAAAGGTTAAAGTGAATTTTTAAAGAGCTATAGTCGCCTGATCTCTTGAGGTAACTATAGTTAGTGAAATCATCCAACAACAAGGAGATACACAGTCACTAGGTTGCCAAAAAGAACCTGAGTTAAAAGATGAATTTTCCTCATCACTAGAAGGTATAGTGGCTTGCCAATGAGAAGTAAGGAATGAATTCCATGGTGCAAAAATAGTTGAAAGGCAGCCAATAAAAATTGAACATTTTGAATTTAATAAGGTTTTTGAGAAAAGGAACTCATTCGAATTTGACTTTTTGTCACTTTCAGAGGCTACGGCTAGGAATTGAATTTATTTCACAATGCGTAAACTTATGACAGAAGTGATGGATTTTAAATTTTTAAGTCTCGAAGGGATGTTTGCATTGATTTCACAATTATAAGTATGTCTGTTGTCATATTACTTCAACAACTTTCAAGATTTTAGCGCATAAGTTTTCTGTGTGATCAACATTTCCTGAAAGCAATGAGATTTTCAAGCAACCATTGTTGAAAGAAGGGTTTTAATTGGCAGTATAGTTGATCTGGAATTCAGAATTGGTGAGTGTTGCAATATTCAGACTTTTCAAGGCTATAGAGAATTAAGCGGTTGATAGTTCTGTAGTAAGGGTTTGGAGGAGATTTGCTTCAATATTGGTGAAGAAGTGTGAGCAAAATAGAATAGAGAAAATGAGTCAAGCACTTAGTGTGACCTCCACCATTGGACGAAGTGGAGATACAGGAGAAGATACAAAAGGGAAAAGGAACTACGCTAATGAATTTATTCAATTGTTGTCGGGATCTACCCAAAATAGAAAGGTAAGTACTGACATCCTTTTAGATGATTTATCATATGTTAGGGATAATAAGACCCCAGGTTCTTCTAGATTTTCCTTGTATAATTATTTCTAGAGAAATAGTGATCAAGCAATTCTGATTTCAAACCCTTGGAGCTATGGATTGGCAAAGATATTAGTTCCTAACATGTTTATGGATGCTGACTTCATTCTTGAGTTAGCAAATAGATATGATCCCCTCACTAAGGTAATTAAAAAGGATGATGGGAAACCCTTGGTGACCCTAGATAGAAACTCTTTCATGGAAGTCTTTGATGTCTATTACCCTATGACTATGGAGATAAATTTGTAGAGTTTGAGGAACAAATATGTCAGGGAGTTTGGGGTTGCAACAAAATTGATTAAAGAGAATCATGTCCCCAAGAAAATCAAAAAAATTTACACCTATCCCAGGGGAAATTCCTAATTTTTATAAGGATTTGAATTTTTATATCAAGTATATTGCATATGTACTATATAGAGTGTTGGGAGTAGATGCAGGAGCCGAGAGGATTAGTTTAGGTATCCTCATGATTGTTCTAGACATGAAGATCCCTCACATCAACACTAGTTACGATTATATCTAGTACATAATAGATAGAATACATGAAGGGTTTGTGCAGATTTAGGAGGTAAACCCTAAGTTTATGCATTATTCAATATTAATGCATTTGCTTTTGTACTATAATTTCCCTTTGATTAACTGCGACAATTTGAGACCATAGAGATTCTTTCAGAATCAGCCCAACCCAATCCAATTCTAGTTGAGGGTGTGGAATTATACTTCTCGATATAATGATTTATGTGCTTTTGAGAACTAGATGATATACCCAGTCCTAAGCGCTATTGGTGTTGACAAAACAAGGCTACTAGTGAAGGTTTTACAATTATTGAGGCCTGGTGATTGTGTAGACAGATGGCCTAGAGATCACAACTGGGGGGATTTATTTTATGAGAATAATTATACAATGATAAGGGTATATGGTTGTTTATACCCACCCTACATTCTCCCATTCTATGTGCCATCTAGGATTGCTACCATGGAATTCATTAGGCAGTTAATTTTGACAGATAAAGAATATCTTGCTCCCCATAGAAAGGGAACATTTACCCCAAGATAATTCAAAGTATGTGGTTTTACAATTGGGAAAGGGGCTATAGACCTAATAAAAGCATGGATGAACCACTATAGAATGAATGTTTCCCTGTGTAGATATGTAGACATAGAGGGTTTCATCTTGAGTGCTAGAAAATTGCTCATCCCTTCCATTCCATTTAATAAAGAGCATGAATAGTGCATGGAAGAGGACCTCATCAAAAATATGATGGAGGATAAGAAAATTGACATAAGGGAAAACAAGTTCAATGAATTGATGGACTTGGAGAATCAAGTAAAGAGAAAGGGATACACCTTTGGTGATTTTTCCCATAAATGCCCTATTTGGATAGGCTTGATGCAATGATCTAGTCTCATAATTTATTGTGTAATCAGTTAGAAGATGTATTCGTGGAAAAAGATAAGAAGGAAGAATACTCTTCTTTTGATTATGAAGATGATAGTGAAGGGGAATACTATGTTCCTAACCCCTCTCCCATGGATCAACAAATGACAAAAGAACAACTAGCAGAAGCAGAACAAGCTAAAAGTGTTATCGATTTGACACAAGTCCCAAAGACTGAGATGACAGAGGAGCCCCTATTCAAAATGCAGAAAGTGGAACTTGGGGAGCATCCACAGAGAAGAGAGAAGAAAAAGGATAGGATAGGTGCTCTAATCCCAAGGGATAGAGCCTATGATCATGAGCTTAGAAAGTAGATCAGACAAGGTAAGAAGTTGTTAAAGGACACCCAGGAAGAAATTGAATTGCCTTTATTGACTTGCACTGATGAAAGAACAATCCAACAACAGGAATTTTTGAGTGATGATAACTTCATCAAAACAAAAGAATTCAAGGATTTCCTCATTTGGAACAAACATAGAAAAGTGCAAGAACAATTGAAATTGGAAGGAGGTGATCCAATCACAAAAGAAGCTTTGCAAGAAGTACAGGATTATGATCATAAATTAGAACAAACGACACCTGAGGAGGCCAGGAAACTAATAAAATCTAGTGGGATGTTTGTAGTAGAAGGATGAGATCTTGCTTCTCCATTCATCATAGACCAAATCAAGAAATAGTCTGATGATAAATTATCATCAGAAGTTCATGTGGATAAAATGATAAGGGGATTTGGATATAATCCAAAATCCTAGGCTCTAGCAATGTGGAGCTTGGCTCCTAAGAATCAAAAGCCATTAGTGGTAAGCATAGAGGAGAAAATGGTTGGAAACAAAATTGTTTGGTCCATCCAAAACATAGGAGACTTGGAAATTTCCCAAGTTCTCACACATTTTTCTCAGCTCAATGAGGCTAAAACAACCCAATTATCAGAAAAAGTAAATAAACTGACAACTGAAACAAGTTCTATTGTAAAGGATAGGGAGCTATATAAAATACAGATCCATAATCAGGATAAGATGATTAAAGAGTTAACACAACAATTTTTGGAAATTCCTGAGGTTGCTCCTGCATAACCTAAAGAGGTAGTTGAGTTTGAAGTACAAACAGATTTGGCAACAGGGGAAATAGAGGAGGCTGTCAGAGAGCACAATAGTGTAATTGTGGGTGCCCTATTCCAAATATTTCAGCACACAATAAATATTTTGAAGGATAAGGTAGATGTGGTATTTGATGCTTATGGAAAACTGCGAGAGTTACATGTCGAGGTTACAAATTATGTAACTTTGAACCCCTACTATGCTACATGGTTAGTAAGGACTAGCATTTTTGAAAGGTTGGCATCATTGCAACCTTTAAGAGATGATCTACTAGAAATTTTTATCCATGTTTTGGAGGAGATAGAACAGATAGGATTCACTTTATTTTTCTTTAAAGGTAAAGTAAATCAAATAGAGGCCAAAATAAAGATGTTTGGTCTAGAGTACAATATATTTGTACCATCAATTAGGCTAGATGATAACCAGATCAAGCCATTAGGGGCATGGATCACCAAGTTTGATAAGGTGATGCAAAATAAAGATATATATATATATATATATCTGACAAGGGAGAGCTTGATATGGAAAGGTACAACAAGATTTTGGATGAAGCCTTTAAGGATGAAACAACTTTAATAGGTTTGTGACAGATGTCAAGAACATAATAGATGCCAAATGGGATAGGTTGAAGATGAAGCTGGAGAACATTCAAAGCGTCAACTGGCCAACTAATGCAGAGGTCATAGCATGGGACACATTGACAAAACCTAAGAAGAAGAAGGTTGTTGACATAGATTTAGACATTTTGGATGCAGAGTAAAGAAGACACCTGGCACCTGATCTCTGAGCACAAGGAGAATGACTACTTCAAAGACTAGTGTAGGTTATCCTAGAATGGAAGTCACTAGGTCTCGTTGCAACTACATGAAGTTATTCTGAATATCAAGAGACAAAGGTGCCAGCTGGATGAAGATTGAAGACCAAATTTAGTTGTCAACATATTTTGTCTTTTTAGCGTCAAAAGGATTAACTGAATATTTTGTCTTTTAATGTCCTCCAAATAAGATTAGTCATCTGAAGCTTGTTTCATCCTTTATCTTTAAGGATTCCAAGATGACTAATTCTAGCTATAAATAGAAAATTGTAATATATTGTAAAGGATGGTAAAATCAAAACTACGAGGCAAGTTTTTGAATTGTGTTTGAGTTTAAGTTTTGAGTCAATTTGAATGTATTGAAATCAAGACACTATTAATAAAATATAATGAAATTTCTAGTTTCATATCATTGTGTCTGAGTTTAATTTTTGAGTCAATTTGAATGTATTGAAATCAAAATACTATTAATAAAATATAATGAAATTTCTAGTTTCATATCATTGATGTCTTTTTGTATTTACATTCAGTTCTTGTATGTTTAATTTGTAAGGCAATTTAAATATACCAGTTATAAGGTAACTGTGTTATTATTTGTGAGTTGGTTTCAAGGAGGGTTTAAATCTTGCAAATAGTTGCAGAGGGTTAGGGTTTTATGCAGGAATCTGATACAGGGGTGTGAGAGTGAAAGGATAGTTTGTAAGGCATTCTATCTGAGATTTTTCTTGTGTTTTGATTAATTGTCTCTGGTGGATATATGTTTTATTGTGACTCTATGGCCTAGGATTAGGCACTGGTCAAGTTCTGATAAGTAGTTGTTATCATCAAATCAATCAAATATTGAATAATATTTTACGTTCTGTTATCTAAGAACATACATGTTTAGCTAATTGTATTGAGAAATACAGTTCATCATAGTGATTCCTTGAAGAGAGAATCAATAGGTTATCCTTCCTAAGTCTAGTACTTTAAAAATAAGGAGGATGGATGTCCTTATTTCACTTATAATATCTCTTACTTAAGCTTATGATCTGTTATGTTAAGTTCTTCTCCTAGTTAATAATGTTTATCAGCATGATGTGTTATTATCTGTTGCAGTTCAATACAAGAGTGAATCAGTCTTTCCACTGTTAGATTTGCTGAAATTTAGTAGTCTGTTGAAGGTGCACCAGCCTGAGTTTGTGGAGCTTGAAGTGTAGAAGGAATATATCCTTTTTAATTAGCCTTTTCCATGTACGAATCTAAATTGGGAATCTGAGAGTCAAACATTTACTTTTATATATTGATTCTACAAGAAAAAGTGCTAACAAATTGGTGACTCTACTAGGGAGTAATTTAATGTTCTAAGTGTCATGTTCATGAAAGAGTTGGTCCTTGTGATATTAAGAATAAGTCTATTTTTCCTCATAGTCATAAAAGAAATTTTATTATGAATATCTGTCATTGCGCATTGTTTGAAGGTTTTGATACTGAAAATGATATGGATCTTGTCCCAAATAGTATGAATGGCGGCTATAAAGTCTCTGATTTAACCCAGTGTATGTTTTTTGAAGAAAATTTATAGAGTGGAGAAGATTTGCAGTGACACATATAGTGAAGAAATTTTTTCCAAAGATTACCAATTAATCAAGGTGAGGAATTATCAAGAAACTTTGCTTTTAAGTTTCATTCAAACTTATTGTTGTAAAAGAAAATCTAAGTCAGGATAAGCTTCTCAATCATTCTATATTTTTTCCTCTTTGAAGAGTTGGCAACTCTAACCTCTGTGTACTCCAGTCTTGCACATTAAAAATATTGAATATACTTGTTTGTTTTGAAAGATGAGTCGACAAAGGATTACTAGGTCCTATTTTAAAGAAAGTCCTGAGAAAGATGTTGGAGAAGAGCTCCATATACCTGGAAGGAAACAATGGCCCAAGAGAGGTATATCTAAACTTGACTCCCCAAATACCTCTAAGGGAAGGATGTAAATCCCTACTCCAGAAAGAAATTCATCTTCATCTGAAGATGTACGACCCATAGGACCAATTGACACTTATAGAGCTAATGCTAACTTTGATCCTTTCAGAGATGGAGAAAATATTGATATAGGTTTCTTCCCTGCAGAAGAAAATCTAGCTCCACCAGAAGAAACTTCTACTACTGAGACAACCTCCTATGATTCTAATAAGTTGCTGGATGAGGTTCTGGCTTTAAGAAAAAGAAAAAAGGAACAAGAAAAGTGGTGGTACCCTAAATTTTGAGAATTTAGAAGTCCCAATCCATTATCAAGAAGCAATTTTCTCCATACTAAAAAAATTAAAGGAAGAAAGCTTTATGACACAAATAAATTGAACTAACTAATTGAAGCCTTCAGAAAATGCTGGAATTTCAACCTTCTACAAATATGATGCCAACAAAGGCTGAAGATGGTCAAATTTTAAAACTCTAAAACCAACCCAGTTCGGAAAATCAAATTTCCTATCTCCAAAAAAAAATCTTAGGTTTTCACAATGTGTTTTGGATTTTTGACCAAAGCCAAATCCAAAAGTTAGGTAGTTATTTTTTAGTTAGTTTATTATTTTTTCAAAATATTTTGTAATAAGGGTTGTGTCTTTTCACCTTAAAGAGGTGTGAAAGCCACTCAAATACATATATACATAATATAAAATGTAAAGAGAGACAATACAATATAATACAATTTCACATATTTGGATAATTTTTAATCAACAAGTATAACATGGTCCTGGATGTACTATTTTTTCAAAGTCAATAAAGATAAGTCCCTTTTCTTTCACATGTGTAATAGTTTCATTATCATTTTACAATTAGTCCCTCGGATAAACCAATAGAACTTCTTCAAAGTGATAGT
>MU227687.1:967656-978383 GCA_018584345.1 Thuja plicata | reverse complement strand
TCTGGTAGAACTTAAGAATAGATGCATCAAATTGGAAAATAAGAGCTCTATGATTGAGGATACTATGTCTATTCTCAGAAAGGAGGTTCCTCACAATGCCAATGTCAATGTGCATGATCACGGATCTGATATTGAAGAAAAAGTTAAAAAATCTATCGAGATTGCCATGATACCTATCCAAAAGAAAATAAGCGGGAATGAGGAAATGCTAAAACATTTGCTTAGTCTGGTGAACACAGGTATGAGGTCTACAATGGAGAATCTGATGTCTCTGTGTAATTGGCTGGAAGGAAACAAAGAAACCATTGACCTTTCTGTCCCTACCCAGCAGATGGGTCCTGGCACTCAAACTAGGTCTAAGTAGCAGAAGGTTGAGGATTTGGATATTCAAAAGCTGAAAGACAATGTGAAGACTATGCAGACTCAGCTAGAGGATTCTGAGAGCTTCCTAAAGTCTCTATCTTGATCTCGGTGCTGGTGTCCTTTTCCTTTGTTTTTCTTCCAGCGGATTTTTTTGCTTTTTGCTTTGTAGTTGTTTAATGTTAAATCTAGGATTTGTCCCTTTGTAGCCTGCTTCCTTCCTTGGGGCAGCTTGTTTTTCTCTGGGTTTTAATTCCTTTCTCTTGTCTCTATTGTTAAAGGGTTTCGGGGTCCCTTCAAAACCTGTTTTTACCGTAATCAAAAACAATGTTAACACAAATGGAAATTACCTAAAAAGTATTGAAATGCAACCCTGGTATACTAATATTGTACATTTTTTGAAAAATACTTAGTGTCCAGATGACCTAAGTGATAACCAAAGGAGGAGCTTGAGATTACAGGCTCCAAAATATGTCTTTTTGCATAGTGATTTGTTTTGAAAAAATAGAGATGGAATCTTGTTGTTATGTCTTCACAAAGGAAAATCAGAGAGAATGTTGAGTGAAATACATGTGAGAATATGTGGAGGGAATTATTCTACCAGATCAACAACTCATAAAAATCTCAGAGCTAGGTATTATTAGCCTTGCTTGTTCCAAGATGCTTATACTTTTTTCAAAAAATGTGAGCCATGTCAGAGATTCTCAAGAAAAATTAAGTTTTCAAGAGCTTTATTACTGAATCCTATAGTGGTAGAAGCCCCCTTTGCAATGTGGGGAATGGATTTTATCAGAGAGTTTGCTGAGAAATAAAGTGGAGGCCATAGTTGGATTTTGTTGGTGACTGATTATTTTACAAAATGGGTAGAGGCACTTCCAACCAAAAGAACAACAAGCACAGTGGTCATTGATTTTTTGATGGACAATGTGATCACAAGATTTGGTGTTCCCATCAAGTTGGTAATAGATAATGCCATGTGTTTCAGGTTTGAAGAATTTACTAATTTTTTCTCTAATATGGGAATTGTTATGTCTTATTCATCCCCATACCATTGACAAGCCAATGGTCAGGCTAAATCCAATAATAATAATCTCTTGCAAATTTTGAAAAAGACCCTAGAAGGTAACAAAAGAGCCAAGAATGTAAAATTAAAACTTTCCCTTTGGGCAGACAGGATCACTATCAAAAAGGCCAATGGAAAGTCCCCCTTTGAGTTGGTATATGGTGTTCAATCAAGAATGCCTATCAATCATTTGCTTCTAATTTATAAATTTATCCAAGATGAAAAGATTGAATTCTCTAAACCTATGGAAGAAAGAATGGTTCAAATGGTAGAATTGGATAAAATAAGGACAGAAAGATAGAGGGAAAATGTCAAATTGCAGCAAAAAATGAAGTATCTTTTTGACAAAAGGGCACATGAAAGAAAGTTCTAGCCTAATCATTTTGTGTTGTAATGGAATACCAGGGCTGAAGACAAAGGCAAGCATAAAATATTTGAGTCATTATGGCTGGGGCCTTTTGTCATCTCACATATTTTTGGAAAGGATTCATATTTCTTTAGGAATATGGATGATGAAGAACAGGAATTGCCAGTGCATGGACAATTTCTAAAAAAATTCTTCAGTTAGATCTCATGTTCCATGCACATTAGTGTTGTATCATATG
The DNA here is from genome assembly GCA_018584345.1 of Thuja plicata. Classification (NCBI taxonomy): domain Eukaryota; kingdom Viridiplantae; phylum Streptophyta; class Pinopsida; order Cupressales; family Cupressaceae; genus Thuja; species Thuja plicata. Next base: position 976,355 of record MU227687.1, on the reverse strand, counting down.
TACAGGTGTGTTTGTTTCAGTCATAGGTTAGTCGAGTTTTAGTATTATTTTATATATTTTTGTGGTTCTTGATATAAACTTGAATTTAATCATCCTCAGAGAGAGCCACTGTTGGTTTTTTTTCCTACTTTGAGTCTTTCCTGTAAAATTTTGATGTTCTTAGTCCTGTCCTTGCTTCAAATTTGAAAGTATGTTCAAAATTGTTAAAGTCCCTCTGAAAATTGATGGTCTTTAGGTAAAAATCAAAGTGAGATGTCAAAAACCCTTAGTCTTAATTCATTCTTCTAAAAAATGGCTAAAAGTCATAGTTCATTGAAAAATCCTTCTAATTTGAAGTTACCTTTTTGTAACTGAGAAATCACTCAAGTCATGTGTTTATTTCCCTTCAGTCACAAGGTCTCCAAATGCTTTCAAAATATTCCTTCCCTTCACAAGACTTAGCAATTTCCTTGAGTAGAGTTATCTCATGATAAGTAGAATATTGCTTTAGTGATCAGGAGATCAAGTGACAACTGTTGATTTAGATCAAGATCCTATGGTCAGTCGGGTTGTCTTCAAATTTAACATGAGTTAAAAAATTCTTGCGGTGACTTTGAGATTACTCAGTCACATCATCTCTAGATTTAATCCATGGTTGATAAGTTAAGTGAATGGTTAAATTTTCCCTTTGGTCCCTTTATCTCTTGATGAAAGGTGAGTTAAGTTATAAATAATGAGATCTAGCGACAATTGTTGATCAAAAGTTTAATCCAACGACAGTCGAGAAATCTCCAGATAAACTTTGCAGTTAAGAAAATATCAAGCGACATTGAGTTCATATAGTAGCAAGGTCTCTTGATTCAACCAAGGTTAAAGCTGAGTTCTTATGTTATATTGTCTCCTGATCTCATGAAGAAAGATGAGTTCAGTTAAAAGTCAGGAGATCTAGTGACAGCCATTGGATTGAGAGATGATCTAATGGTGGTCACTGAATCGTTAGTGAAAGTTGAAAAGTCAAAAGTTATCTAGCGATCATGAGACAAAAAAGAAGATGAGACATCTATTCAAAAGGTATGCATTAGTTGTTATGTATTTAGTCACATGGTCTCCTGATGGAATTTAGCGATAATGAGATCACAGTCGCCAAGTCTCATAAGAATTTAGGGTTTGTTTTGAAGATTAATAGACTTGGCAAGAACCATCAGATGAAGATGAGAGAGAATCAATGATAGTTGGGTAATCTCTAGATAATTGATTAAAATGAAAAAAGATTCAGCGATCATGAGACAATGACTATAGTTGCTAAGTCTCTAAGTGAAATATTAAATCAAAATATTTATTCAGTTTATTAAAATATAAAACTATAGCCACCAGATCTCTAAATTAATTATCAAATAAAAGAAATGTACAGCGATAAAGAGATTAAGGTGTGGTTGCTAAATCTCAGATAGAAACCAAAGGTTAAAGTGATTTTTTAAAGAGTTGTAGTTGCCTGACCTCTTGAGGTAACTACAGTTAGTGAAATCATCCAGCGACAAGGAGATACACAGTCGTGAGGTCACTGGAAAGGAACCTGAGTTAAAAGATGACTTGTCCTCACTGCCAAAAGGTACAGTGGCTAGCCAATGAGAAGTAAGGAATGAATGCCATAGAGTAAAATACTTGAAAGACAGCTAATCAAATTTGAACTTTTTGAATTTAATAAGGTTTTTGAGAAAAGGAACTCATTCAAATTTGATTTTCTGTCACTTTCAGAGGCTATGGATAGGAATTGAATTTATTTTACAATGCGTAAACTTATGACATAAGTGATGGGTTTTAAATATGAAAGCCTCAAAGGGATGTTTGCATTGATTTTACAATTATAAGTAAGTATGTTCGTTGTCATTTTACTTCAATAAATTTCAATATTTCAACACATACGTTTTCTGTGTGATCAACATTTCTTGAAAGCAGTGAGATTTTCAAGCAGCCATTATTGAAAGAAGGGTTTTAATTGGCAGTATAGCTAATCCAGAATTCAGAATTGGTGAGTGTTGCAATATTCAAATTTTCAACACTACAGAGAGTTAAGTGGTTGACAGTTCTATAGTAAGGGTTTGGAGGAGATTTGTTTCAATATTAGTGAAGAAGTGTGAGAAAAACAAAATAGAGAAAATGAGTCAAGCACTTAGTGTAGCATCCACTAGTGGATGAAGTGGAGATACAGGAGAAGATATAAAAGGGAAACACACCTACTATGATGAATTTCTTCAATTGCTTTTAGGGTCTACCCAAAATAGAAAGGTAAGTGCTGACATCCTTTTAGATGATTTATCATATCTTAGGGATGTTAAGACCCCATGTTCTTCTGGATTTTCCTTGTATAATTATTTTTGGAGAAATAGTGATCAAGCCATTCTGATTTCAAGCCCTTGGAGCTGTGGATTGGCAAAGATATTAGTTCTTGGCATATTTATGGATGCTGACTTCATTCTTGAGTTAGCAAATAGATATGATCCCCTCACAAGGGTAATTAAAAATGATGATGGGAAACCCTTGGTGACCCTAAATAGAAACTCTTTCATGAAAGCCTTTGATGTCTATTACCCTATGACTACGGAGATAAATTTGCAGAGTTTGAGGAATAGATATGTCAGGGAGTCTGGGGTTGCAACAAAATTGATTAAAGAGAATCATGTTCCCAAGAAAATGAAAAATTATATTGCACCTATCCCAGGGGAGATTCCTTATTTTTATAAGGATTTGAATTATTATATGAATTATATTGCATATGCACTATATAGAGTGTTGGGGGTAGATGCAGGAGCTGAGAGGATTAGTTCAGATATCCTCATGATTGTTCTAGACATGCAGATCCCTCACATCAGCACTAGTTATGACTATATCCAATACATAATAGATAGAATGGATGAAGGTTTTTTGTAGATTCGGAAGGAGGTAAACCCTAAGTTTATGCAGTATTTAATATTAATGCATTTGATTTTGTACTACAATTTCCCTTAGATGAACTGCGACAATTTGAGACCATGGAGATTCTTTCAGAATCAGCCCAACCCAATCCAATTTTGGTTGAGGGTATGGAATTATACTTCTCGGGATAATGATTTCTATGCTTTTGAGAACTGGATGATATACCCAATCCTAAGGGCTACTGGTGTTGAAAAAAACAGGCTACCAGTGAAGTTTTTACAATTATTGAGGCCTTGTGATTGTGTAGAGAAATGGCTTGGAGATGACAACTGGGGGGATTTCTTTTATCAGAAGAATTATACAATGTTAAGGGTATATGGTCATTCATACCCACCCTATATTCTCCCATTCCATGTGCCACCTAGGATTTCTGCCATGGACTTCATTAGGAAGTTAATTTTGACAGATAAAGAACATCTTCCTCCCCATAGAAAGGGAACATTTACCCCAAGACAATTCAAAGTATGTAGTTTTACAATTGGGAAAGGGGATATAGACCTAATAAATGCATGGATGAACCACTATAGAATGAATGTTCCCATGTGTAGATATGTAGACATAGATGGTTTCATCCTGAGTGCTAGAAAATTTCTCATCCCTTCCAGTCCATTTAATAAAGAGCATCAACAGTGAATGGAAGAGGACCTCATCATAAATATGATGGAGGATTAGGAAATTGACATAAGGGAAAACAAGTTCAATGAATTGATGGACTTGGAGAAGTAAGTAAAGAGAAAGGGATACAACTTTGGTGGTTTTTCCCACAAATGCCCTATTTGGACAGGCTTGATGCAATGATCCAGTCTCATAATTTATTGTGTAATCAGTTAGAAGATCTACTGGTGGAAAAGGATAAGAAGAAGGAAGAATACTCTTCTTCTGAGTATGAAGATGATAGTGAAGGGGAATACTATGTTCCTAACCCCTCTCCCATGCATCAAAAAATGATAGAAGAACAACCAGCAAAAGTGGAACAAGCTGAAAATGTTATCAATTTGACACAAGTTCCAGAGACTGAGGTGACAGAGGAGCCTCTATTCAAAAATCATAAAGTGGAAATAGGGGAGAACTCATAGAGAAGAGAGAAGAAAAAGGATAGAATAGGTGCTCTAATCTTAGGGGATAGAGCCTATGATCATGAGCTCAGAAAGTAGATAAGATAAGGTAAGTTGTTAAAGGACACCTAGGAAGAAATTGAATTGCCTTTATTGACTTGCACTAATGAAAGAACAATCCAACAATAGGAGTTTTGGAGTGATGATAACTTCATCAAAACAAAATAATCTAAGGAGTTCCTCATTTGGAACAAACACAGAAAAGTGCAAGAACAATTGCAATTGGTAGGAGGTGATCCAATCACAAAATAAGCTTTGCAAGAATTACAAGATTATGATCCTGAATTAGATCAAATGACACCTGAGGAGGCCGGGAAAATAGTAAAAGCTAGTGGGATGTTGCTAGTAGAAGGATGGGATTTTGATTCTGCATTCATCATAGACCAAATCAAGAAATAGCCTGATGTGAAATTATCATCAGAAGTTTAGGTGGGTGAAATGATAAGGGAATTTGGATATAATCCAAAATCCCAGGCACTAGCAATGTGGAGCTTGGATACTAAGAATTAAAATCCCTCTGTGGTAAGCATAGAGGAGAAAATGGTTGGCAACCAAATTGTTTGGTCCATCCAAAACACATGAGACTTGGAAATTCCCAATTTGTCACACATTTTTCTCAGCTCAATGAGGCTAAAATAGCCCAATTGTCAAAAAAATTAAATAAACTGATAACTGAAACAAGTGCTATTGTAAAGGATAGGGAGATGTGTAAAATATAGATCCATAATCAGGATAAGCTGATTAAAGAGTTAATACAAAAATTGTTTGAAATGCATGAGGTTGCTCCTACAGAACCTAAAGAGGTAGCTGAGGTTGAAGTACAAACAGATTTGGCAGTAAGGGAAACATAGGAGGCTATCAGAGAGAACAATAGTGTAATTGTGGGTGCCTTGTTCCAAATATTTTAGCACAGAATAAATATTTTGAAGGATAAGGAAGATGTAGTATTTGATGCTTATGGAAAACTACCAGGGTTACATGCCAAGGTTACAAATTATGTAACAACTTTGAACCCCTACTATGCTACATGGTCAGTAAGGACTAGCATTTTTGAAAGGTTTGCATCATTGCAACCTTTAAGAGATTATCTACCAGAAATAGTTATCCAAGTTTTGAAGGAGATATAACAGATAGGATTCACTTTATCTTTCTTTAAAGGTAAAGTAAATCAAATAGAGGCCAGAATAAAGATGTTTGGGCCATAGTACAATAGATTTTTACCATCAATTAGGTCAGATGATAACCATATCAAGCCATTAGGGGCATGGATCGATGAGTTTGATAAGGTGATGCCAAATAAAGATATATATCTTTGACAAGGGTGAGCTTGATATGGAAAGGTACAACAAGATTTTTGATGAAGCCTTTAAGGCTGAAACAAACTTAATAGGTTTGTGACAGATGTCAAGAATATAACAAATTCTAGATGGGACAGGTTGAAGATGAAGCTACAGAACATTCAAATCTTCAACTGGCCAACTGATGCAAAGGTCACAGCATGGGACACAATGACAAAACCCAAGAAGAAGAAGGTTGTTGGCATGGATTTTGACATTCTGGATGCAGAGTAAAGAAGACACCTAGCACCTGATCTCTGAGCACAGGGAGAATGACTACTTCAAAGGCTAGTTTAGGTTAGCCTGGAATGGCAGTCACTAGGTCTCATTGCAACTATTAAAGTTATTCTGAATATCAAGAGACAAAGGTTCCAGCTAGATGAATATTGAAGACCAAATTCAGTTGTCAACATATTTTGTCTTTTCACCGTCAAAAGGATTAACTGAATATTTTGTCTTTTAATGTCCACCATATTAGCTTAGTCATCTGAAGCTTGTTGCATCCTTGATCTTTAAGTATTCCAAGATGACTTATGTTGGCTATAAATAGAAAATTGTAATATATTGTAAAGGATGGTAAAATCAAAACTGTGAGGCAAGTTTTTGAATTGTGTCTGAGTTTAAGTTTTGAGTCAAGTTGAATGTATTGAAATCAAGATACTATTAATAAAATACAATGGAATTTCAAGTTTTATATCATTGATTTCTTTTTGCACTTACATTCAGCTCTTGTATGTTTAATTTGTAAGGCATTTTAAATATACCAGTTATAAGGTAACTATGTTATTATTTGTGAGTTGCTTTCAAGGAGGGTTTAAATCTTGCAAATAGTTGCAGAGGGTTAGGGTTTTATGCATGAATCTGATACAGGGGTGTGAGAGTGAAAGGATAGTTTGTAAGGCATTCTATCTGAGATTTTGTTTGTGTTTTGATTAATTGTCTTTGGTGGATATATGTTTTATTGTGTCTCTATGGCCTAGGATTAGGCACTGGTCAAGTTCTGATAAGTAGTTGTTATCATCAAATCAATCAAATATTGATTAATCTTTTACTTTCTATTATCTAAGAACATACATGTTTAGCTAATTGTTTTGAGAAATACAGTTCATCATAGTGATTCCTTGAAGAGAGAATCAATAGGTTATCCTTCCTAAGTCTAGTACTGTAAAAAGAAGGAGGATGAATGTCCTTATTTCACTGATAATATCTCTTACTTAAGCTTATGATCTGGTATGTTAAGTTATGCTCCTAGTTAATAATGTTTATCAACATGATGTGTTTTTAACTGTTGTAGTTTAATACAAGAGTGAATCATTATTTCCATTGTTAGATTTTCTGAAATTCAGTAGTCTGTTGAAGGTGCACCCTCCTGAGTTTGTGGAGCTCAAAGTGTAGAAGGAATATATCCTTGTTAATTAGCCATTTCCATTGTATATTTATAAAATGGAAGCACTTCCATGGTAGAATAGTTTATCCTTTTGCGTAGGTGGTTTGGGGTCATATTAGACATCTTGAATGGGTTCTTGACTTTGACCTAGTTTTCCTCCTATTATGCCTTTCTGTCCACTTCTTTCCATCCAGTTTTCTGCATTCTGGACTACAGACCTGAGATCTTGGACCTCAAGGTCAGGGTCAACCTTTTGGGTCTATGTTGACCTCAACCCTAACCTAGGTCAAGGTCAACCTTGACCTTGACCCAGGGTTCAAATCTTAGGGTCCCACAGTTTTTAGATGTCAGTCTTTGCAAAAAGTTATTTCCCGCTTCTGGGTCGGTTGTTTCAGGTTCTGAAGCGCCGATTCCTAAATTATATTTATCTTAGGTCCTCTTCTAGGGGTAAAGGCTCTAATTAGGATTTAATTCTCCTATTTCAGCCTCCTTAGAATATTTTTCCCTAGTTTCATATAAAATGGAGCTTTCTCCTCTCATGTTCTCTAAGTCTTCTAAGTGCAAAAAAACATCTCTAACTAAGATTTTGTCAAGAAGTGAAAGGTTCAAGGATCCATTATTCTATATGTTTTCAAGCTCTCAAGGTGTTCAAGTCTTCCCCTCAATCATTCAAGTTCTCCATTGAAGATCAAGGATTCAAGTTTTTAAGCCTTTGAAGGGATTTGGTTCAAGCATTCAAGATTCATCATTCAAACCCTAGATCTAGCCATCATGATGGTGTGATCTTCCTTCAAGATCCTTTGTGCATCCTCAAGACTCTTTCATCATCTCTTCAAGGTGGATTTCAAGCATACAATCATGGAGGTTTATGGTTTCTATTGAGTCCAAACTTTCATACTTACATACTGGCTACATTTGAATTACAATTGCATATCTATTTAATATCATAGCTTCATTATTAGATTCAATTCTACTATTTGCTATCATTCTATACTTTATTTATTTCAAGGTTAATTCCTAAATTGGGGTTTCACTAAGGCAAACCCCTCCCCCCCAACAAACAAACCTCTTTTTCTAGCAGTTATAGGTTTGGGACTGCAGATTTGGACTCAGATCTGGATACCCTTTTTAGATTTCTTTCAGGATCTGTGAACATATTTTTTGTCAATGCTGTGTAGGTCAGGGTCAACATTATTGGGTCAGGGGTGACATTTTTGGGTCAAGGTTGACCTTTTTCATAAGATAGTGTCAAATCATAAAATGATTTCTGGGTTTTGTACGTCTCTGCATTCTGGTTCCAGATCATACTTCATATTTTCTAGAAATAGTCTACGGACCTTAGAAAACAACATTCTTTGATCTACAATTCTTTAAGGTTGGTTCTTCTTCTCATCCTTTTCAATTATTTTCATTTATCATATCTATATAATCAATTAACAGAATTTAAGATCTTCTTCTTTACTCTCATTTCCAAATGGTTGATTCATTTATGCATTAATCCTTCTTTTGGGTTGATCAACTTGGATCTTGCATTTGTACATTTGGGGATAAAGGTGGAACATATTATCTACCTCATAATCACATTTCAATACAACAATTACAATTTAAATGTAAAGTTTAGGGAAATACACAATCAAACCCTAATAAAATTAAATAAATCAAAATAATATCATTTTTCTTCCTTTACATTTTGGTGAACCCGCATTAGACAACTCCTTCTCTTTGGTGTTAGATTTACATCTTCATTTAGAATTTTCATTTATAAATCCAAAAATAAATACACATAAAATATACAAAAACACTTCTTGCATTTTCATTCATTATGAAGATCTTTTGGTGTATGGCTATTTTTCTCATTATTCTTCTCTTAGCATCTCTTTATAGTACTTATGATGTGTATGAGACTAT
>MU227687.1:950103-967586 GCA_018584345.1 Thuja plicata | reverse complement strand
TATGAGATTGACCAATACTAGTCTCCCTACTTTTAAAACTTCTATTAAGGATGTGTGTAATGGACTCATTACTCTTTTGGATTATGTGAATAATTTGGTAGATGATACACCATTGCCTAATCTTCCTCCTAACCTTCCTAATCCAATTCCTAATACTCCTACTCTTATTCTTCCATCTTCCATCCCTAGTTCTTCTCACACTTTTGTTGAGGCTCAAACTAGGGTACAAGATGAGGATGTGAAAGAATTCCTAGATTTACCTTCCCCTTCTTATCTGATCCATGATGATATTAAGGTAAAATCCAAAGAAACTTCTCCTAAAACCATCATTTCACCTTACACAACATTTTCTCATGAACACAATAATCAATCACCTCTTATAGAAGCTTTGCAAGATAGATACACTACCGGATATACTATGGTTGATAAAAAAGGTTATAGGGGTTTAGGGCTTGGTGTTAATGAACATGGCATTAAAAACTCGATTCATGTGTCTCCTAAAAAAAATATGAATGGTATAGGCTTCCCTCCTTCTCAATTTGAGGTATCTGATCTTAACTATCATCCTCCTCTTCATATTCTTCTTCCAACACCTACCTTAGACCACCTTGATACTCCTCAGGATGTGGCTAAAAAGGTGTATGTCCAGTTAATGAATTCCAAGAAATAAATCTTCAAACCCATTCCAAGAAATGATCTCTCTAAATATAAATTTCCTTTTCATTATAGTAATAAACATTTACTTGCTGACTGTGTGCATTTCAAGCTATATGTTAGATAAAGAGCTGCTTTGGGAATTATATCTCATTCCCGTGCTATATTACAATTTCTTCATAATTTTGATATAGGGCATTCCCATCATTCTTCTACAAGTTAGATTGCATTTCTCCTCTTGTCTATTCACTGGGGGGCAAGAGGTGTCTTATTCCAATCTTCTAGGATCCATTTTACTCTTAGCATATCTTTTTTGTTGAGTTTAATTGGTTCTTCTTTCTATATTCTATCCCTATAAATCATCCATGATATCTTTTCTAGGACATTTGTTTTGTAAGGATATCTCTTTGCTATGAAATCTCTTGATATAATTTGATATATCCCTTACCTTCACACCTGGGGGGCAAGGTATTTTCTTTCTTCCTCTATCTAAGGAGCTAATTTCCTTAGCTTAGTGGTGTTTGTTTATCTTACAACATTATTTCTTTATAAAGATTTGTGTTTTGACTATTGATACCCTCTTATATGAGAGGTGATTGTCCTAGGTCATCACCTCTTCTTTATTTTTCAAACTATGTTTCTGATAAACTCTTGCTCTTGCTTTGGGTTAGAGTTTGATTCCTTCATCCAAAGATTCCTCTTCCTCTTGATTACAGGGGGCTTGATGGTTGAATCTTTTTTCCCTCTTTTCTTTAGAAGATGGCATTTTATCTCAAGCACTCCTCTAGGGTAGAGCTCTTGCTAATAATATGTCTTCCCTTTTGAGGATCATTTTTCCATAAGTGACATATCCATTTCATGATTATCTATGTTCTTGGATGTAAGGGTCAAGTCTCTTCGCTAAGAATATGGTATACATTATTGTTAAGCTGGATATCTCCTTACCTTGTGAAGTAGGTATCCTCCTTTCTCTTCCTTATCCTACCTAGTGGGTAGTCATGATAAGGAGGGGGGCATATATAGGGTCTCCCTTGTACTATATTTTACATTTATTTATATTTTACAATATGCTAAATCCTTGGAAGGTAATGCACATAAGTTGCTAAATCCTGAAGAGACACACATTTTTACTTTTCACTTTTTTGCTAAATCCTTGGAAGGTAACGCACGCAAGTTGCTAAATCCTAAAGAAATACACACCCTTTTATTTTACAATATGCTAAATCCTTGAAAGGTAATGCACATAAGCTGCTAAATCTTGAATGGACATGCATTTTATATTCCATAGTGATACAAGAATGTGGATCTATGGATATTTTTAAAGCCGCCAGAAGACGCATTTACAAATACAAGGACAGTTTGTGGGTGAACCTATTGAGCTCTCCCTCCTTGGTGATTCATGGTAATTTGGGCATCTTACTATGTGAGGTAATCACTTTCCCTTCTCTCTCTTTTGCTTTCATGCTAGTAGGATTAGATCATGAAGCTATGTTATCTATAGTGTTGCTCTGGTCTTGCTTATGTTGTCATGTATGTTTTCTATGATTGATTTCTCTTTACTTTCATATATTTATGTATGTATGTTGAGTTATAATCCTTGGTATAGGCACTCATTCCCTTGATTTAGTGATATTCTACTTTTTTTCAATCCACTGGTGTCTTTCTTCTAACTTTACCGTGAGCATGTTTGATTTCTATACTCCCGCTAAAGTGGGGGCTAAATGTATAGTCAAAAAATGGAAGCACTTCCATGGTAGAATATTTTAGCCTTCTGAGTTGGTGTTTTGGGGTCATATTAGGCACCTTGAATTGGTTCTTGACTTTGACCTATTTTTCCTCCTATTATGCCTTTCTATCCACTTCTTTCCATCCAGTTTTCTGCATTTTGGACTGCAGACCTAAGATCTTGGACCTCAAGGTCAGGGTTGACTTTTTGGGTCTATCTTGACCTCAACCCTGACTTAGGTCAAGGTCTACCTTAACCCTAACCTAGGTCAAGGTCTAACTCAACCTTGGCCCAGGGTTCAAATCTCAAGGTCCCACAGTTTTTGAATGTCGGTCTTTGCAAAAAGTTATTTCCCGCTTCCAAGTCGGCTGTTACGGGTTCCGAAGCACCGATTCATAAATTATATTTATCTTAGTTCCTCTCCTAGGGGTAAAGGCTCTAATTAGGATTTAATTCTCCTATTCTGGCCTCCTTACAAGATTGTGCCCTAGTTTCGTATAAAAGGGTGCTTTCTCCTCTCATGTTCTCTAAGTCTTCTAAGTGCAAAAAAAAGCTCTAACTAAGATTTTTTCAAGAAGAAAAAGGTTCAAGGATCCATTATTATACATGTTTTCAATATCTCAAGGTGTTCAAGTCTTCCCCTCAAGAATTCAAGTTCTCCATTGAAGATCAAGGATTCAAATTTTCAAGCCTTTGAAGGGATTTGGTTCAAGCATTCAAGATTCATCATTCAAACCCTAGATCTAGCCATCATGATGGTGTGATCTTCCTTCAAGATCATTTGTGCATCCTCAAGACTCTTTCATCATCTCTTTGAGGTGGATTTCAAGCATATAATCATGGAGGTTTATGGTTTCTATTGAGTCCAAACTTTCATACTTACATACTGGCTACATTTGAATTACAATTGCATATCTATTTAATATCATAGCTTCATTATTAGATTCAATTCTACTACTTGCTAGTATTCTATACATTATTGATTTCAAGGTTAATTCCTAAATCGGGGTTTAGCTAAGGCAAACCCCTCCCCCCCAACAAACAAACCTCTTTTTCCTATAGGTACAAGTTTGCGAATGCGGATTTGGACTCAGATCTGGATACCCTTTTCGGCTTTCTTTCAGGCTCCATGAATAGATTTTCTGTCGACGCTGTGCAGGTCAGGGTCAACATTTTTGGGTTAGGGGTGACATTTGTGGGTCAAGGTCTACCTTTTTCATAAGATGGTGTTGGATCAGAAAAAGATTTCTAGGTTTTGTTCATCTCTGCGTTCCGGTTTCGGATCATACTTCAAATTTTATAGAAACAATCTACAAACCTTAGAAAATAGCATTATTTGATCTGCAATTATTTAAGGTTGGTTCTTCTTCTCATCCTTTTCAATTATTGTCATTTATCATATCTATATAATCAATTAACAGAATTTAAGATCTTCTTCTTTACTCTCATTTCCAAATGGTTGATTCATTTATGCATTAATCCTTCTTTTGGGTTGATCAACTTGGATGTTGCATTTGTGCATTTGGGGATAAAGGTGGAACATCTTATCTTCCTCATAATCACATTTCAATACAATAATTTAAATTTAAATGTAAAGGTTAGGTAAATACACAATCAAACCCTAATAAAACTAAATAAATCAAAACAATATCATTTTTCTTCCTTTACATCCATGTACAAATCTGAATTGCAAATCTGAGAGTCAAACATTTATTGTTATATATTGATTCTACAAGAAAAAGTGATAATATATTCTTTATGATTTCAACCTAGAATTTAGGATATTCTAGGTTTTAAGTCTCCAAGTTGTCTGTACATAGGACTTCCAACAAACTCCTATTTAAAGGGTTTCTAGGGCATGTAGTCCAGTCTGGTTTCTTTTCTCTCAACACATGCTCTAATGGCCTCCTCTAACCTCATCCTTGCATGACCATATCAAGGACACATGCCCCTACACTCTCCACCCATGGATTGGTACAAACCAATCCATCTAGCAAGCTCTCTTGCCACTGCACTGTCCAAGCTCCTAACCAGAATATCCATGTACTCGCCTAGGGCTTGGTTGTAATAATAGTTCCCTAGCACACACAAAATCCAAAATCCATATTTAAAATATTTAAAAAGTCCCCTTCTTGATTCCAAGTGTCCATTGAATTTCAACCACGGGAACTCAAGTTGGAGCCATATTTACATGACTGGCTCTGGACAAGACAACGAACCAGTAAAACTTAAAGAATTTACAAAATGACTAACAAAAGTACCAAAATACCAAACCAACTCTAGAAATATTAACTACATAAAATAATCAAAGTCTCAATGCATTAGATTAATCCATTCAATCCATTAAAGTTCTGGATGAAGGCTCTGTTGCCCAAAAATAGTCTAAAACTTGCTCTTTCCAAATCACAGTCCGTACAGTATGAGGTCCAACCCTTAGATTAGGGTTTTTCTGACCTTATATATGCTATCCCTATGTTCTTAGACCCTAATTTGAGGATTAGAACACATTAAAATCTATTTCCTAGATTTTAGGAAATGTTGTCATGACAACTTTGCAAAGTTGCAAAGTTGTCATGAGCAATTTTTATAATTTTTGCAAGTTTGACATTCCACTAACCTCACTTTCCCAATTTGATCCAAAATCACTCCATTGGATCCTAAAACACTTAAAAACACTAAAATAGAACCTTTCCCTTCATTTTGGGATTTTGGCCTTTGTTAACCAACATTGACTTTCCTAGTCACCTAGTGCAAAATAGACTATTAGGACCTTCTTGGACCACCACACAAAAAAAACCTCAACAATTCCTATTTACAAACACATCTTGGGACTTTATCCTTAGTCCTTATTACCTTGGTGGTTTTCTAGAACCACCTACAAGCCAAAATTATCAAGATCTTCATGAAGACCTTAAGGTGCTCCTGCACCATTATCCCCCTACAACAAGAAATTGAAGGTACCTGAGGTATGACAAAATCCAAATTGATGCCATACTTCTCAAAGTCACTCTCTTCTATCAAAGTAGCCTCTGAATCATGTTTTTTCTCCCATTTGAATAGATGCTCCATGTAAGTCTTACTCCTAGTCTACTTCTTCACTCTTGAATCCAGAATTCTCTCAACTTGTGGCTTTATCTGATCAGGTACTTGGAGTTATACCACATCCTTAGTCACCTCTGAATTAATTCCTTTACATTGAATATATAATAGATGAACATATCCTTGGGTAGATCTATCTTGTAGGCATTGGGGCCATACTTAGCCAACACCTTACATGGTCCAATCCTCTTCATCTAAAGTTTGCTTGGTATACCCTTATATAGCCTAGATTTGTTCAAATACACTATCACCAAGTCCCCTATCAGAAACTGTAAGTCTCTTCTCCCTTCATCCTTCTTAGCTTTAAGTTTCTTATTTGCTTCCATTAGTGTCTTCTTCACTTGCTAATGGACCTCTCTCATTGATTGACAAAAGTCATCAGCATGTCCACTTATCCCCTCATAACCTTTTAGGTATCTATGTTCAAAAACACCTCTTGGATGTAATCCATACACAATTTCAAATGGACTCTTACCAGTAGTCATGTTTGCACTGTCTTTATAGAAAAAATCTGCTTGTGGGATGACTTGTTGCCATCCTTGTCCATACTCCATGGTTAAACATTTCAACAAGTTGCCAAGAACCTTGTTAATTACCTTTGTCTAGCCATCTATTCGAGGATGATATGTAGAACTATGATTCAAATTAGTACCTAGCCTTTTCCAGAGGGTCTTCCAAAAAATCCAATAAATTTCACATCTCTATCTGCAACTATATTCATTGGCAAACCATGTATCCTTACTATCTCCTTGAATAAAAGATGGGCTATATGACTAGCATCATGAGTGGTTTTACAAGGGATAAAATGACTCATCTTACTGAATCTTTCTACTACCAAAAAGACATTATCCAAGTCCATGCTTATGCACTCCCAGGGCTTGTTTAGGATGGGAAATGGTTGGTAAAGACTTGCATTTGATGATGTCCCTTTTTCCTTCTGACATAGTCCACACTGCTCAACATATTTTCTTACATCCTTATGCATCTTAGGCCACCAATAGAATCTCTCCAATAGGTCTAGGGTCTTGTTTAATCCAAAGTGTCCCCTCAAACTACCATTTTTCTTCTCTTGGATGAGGTTCTCCCTCATGGAACCCCTTGGAATACATAGTTGTTTCCCTTTAAAAATTAACCCATTCTGCAATGTATAATCTGTGTATTACTTATGAAAATGATTATCAAAATCAGTGCAAACCTTGTAGATCTTTGAGAAATCTATATCTCCTTCATAAAGTTCCTTGAATCCTTCAACTCATATTCTCTGCAAATTGTATCTCTTAGATAGTAAGAAATCTCCAACTGAGTGCATCTACAACTTTTTTGTTCACTCCCTTCTTATGGTTGATTGTAAAGGTGTATGATTGTAGAAATTCCATCCACTTTATATGCCTCAAACTAAGCTTCTCTTGTGTATTTATGTAGCTCAAGGCCTAGTTGTCTATTTATACAATAAACTCTTTTGGCAACAAATAGTGCCTCCACTTCTTAAGAGCTTGTACCAAAGCATAAAGCTCTAGGTCATAGGATGAATACCTTGAATTTGCCTCATTCAACATTTCACTAAAGAAGGTTATTGGTATTCCTTATTGACTTAGGACTGCACCCACTACCATGTTGCTAGCATCACATTCCATAATGAATAATTTGTCAAAAATTGGTAACACCAGTATTGGTTGAGTAGCCACTTCCTTCTTCAATCTTTCAAACCCTTCATTGGCTTCCTTGGTCCATATGAAATTTTTCTTGACTCCATGATTTATGGTATCTAGGATAGGTGCGCAGATTTCACTGAATCTCCTCACAAACTTCCTATAGAATTGAGCCAATCCATGGAAACTTCTTACTTCAGTCCCTATCTTAGGAGTAGGCCAACTCAAAATGGCTTCAACTTTGCTTTTATCCATCTTCAAGTCACCTTGGGATAATACAAATGCTAGGTAGACTAACCCTTGTTTCATGAATTCACTCTTCTCAAGGTTTATGGTTAACTTCTCTTCTTGGAGCTTTCCCAACACAATTTCTAAGTGCTTCATGTGTTCTTCTTTTGTTTTTCTAAAAATGAGGATATCATCTAGGTATACTACCACAAACACCCATATATATTCTTTTAAGACTTCATTCATGACCCTCATAAAAGTACTAGTTGCATTTCTAAGCCCAAATGGCATTACTAGCCACTCATATAGTCCCTCTATGGTTTTAAAATTTGACTTCCACTCATCCCCCTCTTTCATCCTAATCTAATAATAACCACTCTTAAGGTCTATTTTAGAAAAGTACTTAGCACCCCCTAAGCAATCCATTAAGTCTTCTATTCTAGGAATATGAAATCTATACCTTATTATTATCCTATTTATTGTCCTAGAGTCAGTACACATTCCCCACTTACCTCTCTTTTTAGGAGCCAATACCACTAGAATAACACATGGACTGATTCTCTTTCTTATCATACCTTGATCTAATAACTCTTCCACTTGCCTTGCAATCTCTTTATTCTACTCTGGTGTCATCTTGTAGGAAGCTTTATTTGGAAATGATGCCCCTAGCACAAAATCAATCTGATGACTGATTTCCCTTTATGGAGGTAGTGTAGCTGGTGTCCCATCACAAATGATTTCCTTAAACTGATCCAACAACTATCTAAATTTTGCAGGCGTAGTTGTCTGATTGGGTTTCTCCTCCTCCTTTGGTTTCACCAAGATAGCATAACCAATTCCTTCTTCCTCCTTCATGTCTTTGAGGAATTATTTGTCACTCATTAAAAGAGTGTTGGTGTCTTTTCCCTCCACTGTATCTTCTTCTATCAAAGACTGAATTGTATAAGTCACTCAATTCTTCTTGAATGAGTAATTATTATCCTTACCATGGTGGAATGCCTCCCTATCATATTTCCATGGTCTTCCAAGAAACAGATGACATGAATCCATTGGTAGTACATCACAAAGTATCTTGTCTTGATACTAACCTATAGTAAAATCAACCCACACTTGTTCATTGACCAATATGTTTTGCCCCTTATTCAACCAAGTTATTTTCTAGGGACAAGCATGGGGTATCTTAGTTAGTTTTACCTTCTGAACTACTTCCTCTGAGATCACTTTATTAGTAGATCCTGATTCTCTTATGACCCTACACACCTTGCCAAGAATCTTTCATTTGACCCTAAAAAGAGCCCTCCTTTGTTTGTGTTCATCCTTGGTAGGTTCTTTGATCAAAATCCTCCTAAGCATTAGGGTTTCTCCTTTCTCTAAATCAAGACTTACCTCAAAGTGCTTATTACTATCTTCCTCTTGCACATTTGCAATTTTATTCTCTCCTTGTGAAGATGATGGCTTATTTAGACACCTATAGGCAGGGTGACACAATTGACCACAGTTATAACACTTCATTGAAGAAAAATTTGAGCTTCTTCCAAAACCACCTGATTTGCCTCTTTCACCACCATCAAAACTTCTTCCTCTACCATATCCTCCTCTATTATTTGACTCATATGTTTGTTCAATGAACTTATATTCTCCTTGACCTCTTGTGTCATTGCTTCTACCACTAGAACCTCCTCTATGTTCTCCTCTAGAGTATCTACCTCTTCCTCTACCCTTAGAGATTGAATCTTTCTTCTTTCTGAGTTTTTCTTCCACCTTAAGGGCCATTTGGAAACTTGACCATGGATGGAAGTTAGGGTAAATAGACTTAACTCTTCTTGTATGTTCCACCTAAGTCCATTGAGATACCTAGCCACCTTGATGCTTTTTTTCTCTTGCACTTTGGACCTAAGGCATAATTTTTGGAATTCTTTGGTGTAGGATGCCACATCTAAATCCTTTTGTCTAAGATTCTATCTCTTTTTATGCAATTGGATTTCATAATCCTCTAGTAGGTCATTTTCTTTCACCTTAGCCACCATAGCCTTCCAATTGACTATTGGCTTCTTCCCTTTTATTTCTCTTTCCTCTTGCAATAACTTCCACAAAGTTAATACTTGTCCCCTCAATCTTGATTTTTCTATCTTTACTTTCTATGCCTCTATGATTCCATCACACTCAAAGTGATTTTCCATACCCTCAATCCATTCCATCACTAATTCTACATCCATTTGGCCAGAGAATACAAGGATTCCTTCTAATGCCTTACCAATTAATTCTTTGAGGGCTTTGAGGAAAGGTTCCTTAGGTAATGAAGGGTCTGGTTCTATTTTTGCCTCCTCTTCAACTTGATTATTTCCTTTGTCTTTATCCTCTCCTAATTGTTCTTTCATCTTGCTTATAGTCTCTACAACTTATGCTAACTTGAGCTTCATCTCCTCCATAGATTCTTCTAGAAGTCTATTCTTGACTTGTTGTTCTAACAAGTCCCTTGAAAACTCTTCATTTGTCACCATGGTTCTTTCTCCAATTGACTCACTTCCCTCTATCATACATAATTCACTTCCCAATCCTTTAAATGGCTCTGATACCACTTTGATGGGGAGCTCTAACTCCTAAGAGCTTTCTTCTTGCTCTTCTCAAGGCCTACTCCTTGGTCTTCCTAGGGTATCTCTCTCTACCCTATCCAAAGGACATTTCTATGGTCCTCTACTTATTTTATAACTCACCACCAACTTCAAATCACTCTCATATCCTTCCTGATGCAAAGTGGGCAACTGGAAGCCTCTAGATGACCCAAATAGGGAAATGTACCCCAAACTCCTTGATTGTGGGCCAAAGCACTTCACACTTATCAAAATTGTGGTAAAAGGACTGGTTAAGGCTATCACAAACCCAAAACCCCAAGGGCAACCTAATCACTAGGTTTCACCAATCCTACAACACCAACTACCAAGAGTGGTTTCACAATCCACTTGACCCAAATTCTTATCAATACCCCCAAAGTGACTTAAGGGACTAGGGGTGACCTATTCTCATAGGTGGGCTCTATTTAGGTCCCTATAAAATAGTTCCAATGGTTCTTTCACTCACTTGCAACCCATAAGACATAGTTTCTTCACAATCTCAAGACTAGGCTTGTATCCTTTTTTATAAGGAAATTTGACCTTAAATGAGATTCTTAGCCATAACCCCCTTAACTTATTAGGGATTCAAGAACCCTTTATGGCCTAAGAATTTATACTTAAGCCTTAGAACATAGAAATGAGAAAGAGACAGGATGGTACACAAAATTGCTTCTGCAATTAGGGCTAATTAGGCCTACACTTACACTGGAAGTTCCTTTAGGATGCATCCAAATACCAAAATAATTATTGGATCATGTGAGGGTGTATACAAGGGTTCCTCCTCCAATTTAGAGCCTCTGATCAATCCCCAAATGAGAGTTATGATTGTTGTCTTAATTCTAGATCGGTGCATACATAAGAATATACACCTAGGGCATCAATGTAACTCCATCTCCCTGCATTTTGGAGAACCTATCATACAGAGTCTTAAAGAGAACCATATAAACAAACTTTCCACCAAGGGTTATTTAATTCCCATGGTGGAAAGGTGAAATACACTCAATTCTCTCCTAAACCCTGATTTAGGGCCTACAAACCAGGCAGTAATTTTACAAAATTTATAACTTTAAAACTAAGATTGATCAACACATGAGACCAAAATAAAATGAAAGAAGATTCACAAAAATAACCCTTGGTGTCAGAATTTCATGTCCTTTTTTCAATACTCGACTGTACACAATGACTATTTCTCAGGAATGCAGGAAAATGGTTAATTTTATTAATTTCAAAAATGCCAAATTACATGATTATCCTACCATCCACATGAAATGGATTTTTTAGGAACTCCAAATGGTTAAATGACATGTTTGAACTGATTTAACCATTTGGGAGTTGTTTTTCAAAAAGTTGTTAAGTTTGCTAAAAAGTTGCTAGACAACTTTTGAGCAACTTTTACATATTTTGCAATTTTGCAAATATAGTGACCAAACTTGGTCACAATGTTATTTTTATGATCCCTAGAAGATCCAAACATGAAAAACTCAAAACCAAACTATTCCTAGGGTTTTAGACCATTAATGACCAATAGTTGACCAAGGACTCATAATGTGCCAAACTTAGAACTATGGCCTTAGAAGGTGGTCCAGTGACTAACTCAATGTCTTAACATTACTAAAGGCCTCTTAGGACCTTGAGAGAACCCCTGGGTTCAATAGGAACACTTGGTTCATTCAGGGTGCTCCTGCACCATACTCCCCATGAGATTTGAACTCAAGTTCCCACTTGAGGATAACTGGTCAATAGTGGTTCCATGTTGTTGGATTTGGTCCTGTGTCATCCAGGTAGCATCTATTGGAGGGAGTCCTTTCCATTTCACTAAGTACTGCATGTACTTATTCTTCCTTGTTTGCTTCAATACTTTGGTTTCCAAAATGGTGTCTAACTCCATTTTATTTCTTGGTGGGAGATCTATCACATAGTCTCCATCATCTTCAACTTGCGATCCCTTCACATTTACAATGTCTCCAATACACTTGTAAGGAGTGAGGTCTGAAATATTAAAAATAGGAGAAATCAGTAAAGTAGGGGGGCAAGGAAATATCATATGCATTTTCACCCATCTTGGTGAGGATTGTGCAAGGACCAATCTTCTTCATGTGAAAATTTGAATATCTTCCTTTAGGGAGTCTCTCCTTCCTTAGGTATGCCTAGACCTTATCTCCAACTTTGAAGTGAACTTCTCTTCTCCTCTTGTCTGCTTGTGCTTTGTATTTCATAGTTGACTATTGTAGTGACTCTTTTACTTATGTCTGCACTTTATAGATTAGTTTGGCTAACTCCTCTCCTTGTGCACTCACTCTTAAATCATATGGTAACTCTACTAAATCCAATGGACCTTTAGGATGAAGTCCATACACTATTTGAAATGGTGTCTTTCTAGTGGACCTGTTCATGGAGTCATTGAATGCAAATTCTTCCTGAGGTAGGATCATGTCCCAAATTTGTGTGTACTATTTGGTTAAGCATCTCAAGAGATTTCCAAGGGATCTATTTACCACCTTTTTTTTCCCATCTATTTATGGGTGGTATGCTGAACTATAAGTCAGATTTGTGCCCAATTTCTTAAAGAGTGTCCTCCAAAAGTGACCTTGAAACTTCACATCTCTATCAAACACTATTTTTTGTGGTAGACCATGGATTCAAACCATTTCCTTAAATAATAGATGTGCTATATGGGAGGCATCATTTTTTCTCTTGCAAGGAACAAAGTGCACCATTTTACTAAACATGTCCACAATTACAAAAACACTATCATAACCCTGCTTTGTCCTTGGCAAACCCATGACAAAATCCATTGAAATTGATTTCCATGGCCTAGAGGGAATTGGTAGGGGTTGGTACAATCCTTGGTTAGTGGATACACCCTTTTCTTGCTGGAAAATAGTACAAGATTCAACAAATTTCTTGACTTCATTCCCCATCTTTGGCCAAAAATAACTTCTTTTTACTAATTTAGTGGTCTTATCTATCCCAAAATATCCTCCTAAGCCACCACAATGTTTCTCCTTAATAATATTTGTTCTCATGGAACATTTAGGAATGCACAATTGGGATCCTTTAATCAAGAGTCCATTCTAAATCAGGAATCATAAAAATCAGTATGGTATTTGCCAACCATTTTAGTGCATACCTCAAAAAATTCTCCAAATTCTAGATCATCAGCATATAGGTGTTTTAGGGAATCAATCCCTACACTCTGAATTTGAACTTCCTCAACTAATCCAATCCTTCTACTTAGGGCATCAGCCACTTTGTTTTCCACTCCCTTTTTATGCTTTATATTGAAGGTATATGCTTGCAACTGCTCCATCCATTTAATGTGTTTGACTCCAAGGTTCTCCTGATTGTTTAGAAAACTTAGTGCATGGTTATCAGTATAAAAAATGAATTCTTTAGGGAGTAAATAGTGTCTCTACTTTTTCAAGGATTGCACCATTTCATAAAGTTCTAAATTATAAGTAGAATACCTCTTCTTTGCATCATTTAATTTTTCTGAGAAAAATGCTATAGCCTTACCTTCTTGGCTCAAGACTGCACCTATAGCCAAGTTGCTTGCATCTGTTTCAACTGTGAATACCTTGTTGAAGTCAGAGAGCACTAGGATTGAGTATTGTTCCACTCTATTCTTGAGATATTGAAATGCATCTGCTGATTCTTTATTCCACTCAAATCTGGTCTTCTTTCCACCTTTTATTGTGTCCAACATAGGAGCACACACATGGCTAAAATTCTTAATAAAATTTCTATAGAAAGTTGCTAAACCATGAAAACTTCTAACATCACCTTGGTTCTTTGGTGGAGGCTAGTTGACTATTGCTACAACCTTCTCTGGGTCCATTTTGAGAGTGCCTTGGGAGATGACAAATCCTAGGAAGATGAGTTCCTTCTTCATAAACATACATTTTTCCAACTTAATCACCAACTTGTGTTGATGGAGTCTCCTTGGAATATGCTCAACATGATCAAGGTGTTCCTCTTTGATATGAATGTAAATCAGAATGCCATACAAATATATGACCACAAACTTGCCAATAAAATCAATAAAGACCTCATTCATGAGTCTCATGAATGTACTAGGAGCATTACTCAAGCCAAAAGGCATAAAAAGACACTCAAACAAACCTTTAGTTGTCTTAAACATTGTCTTCCATTCATCTCCTGGCTTAATCCTGATTTGATGATAGCCTGATTTTAAATCAATCTTAGTAAAGTAACAAGCAGTGCCTAGTTGGTCCAGAAGATCTTCCATTCTTGGAATTGGAAATCTATATCTTATTTTTATTTTGTTTAGGGATCTACTATCAATACATAATCTCCACTTGCCATCCTTTTTAGGGGCTAAAAATGATGGGACAACACATGGACCGAGACCCTTTTGGATGAGTCCCTTCTCTAAAAATTCATTGACTTTCCTTGCAATCTTTGCATGCTGCATTGGTGTCATCTTGTATGGGGCCTTATTAGGAAAGGAGGAACCAGGTATCAAGTCTATTTGGTGACTGATATCTCTTAAGGGAGGGAGGGTTTTGGGTAGATCATTGATAGTGACATCACTATATTTTTTGAGTAGTTTTTGAACTTCATCAGGTATGGGATTATCATTATCAGATCTTACACTATCCTTAGGATAGGAGATTAAGACATAGGCTTCAGTTTCAGGCTCCCTCAATACTTTTAGCATTTCTTTTTCCCCCATAGTTATGATAGTAGGTTCCTTCTCTATTTTGGTATCAGGCATGGGCTTCATAGTGAATGTTTTTCCATGTTTAGTGATAGAGTAGGTATTTTTCCTATAATGGTGTGTGGCATCTACATCATACTGCCAAGGTTTTCCTAGGAGAATGTGGGAGGCATCCATCTCCACAATATCAAAAAGAAATTTTTCTTTAAATTCTTCTATTGAGAATTCTATCCATGCTTGTTCAATCACTAGGGTTTGTTGACCCTTTGTTAGCCAAGAGACATGATAAGGAAAAGGATGAGGCTTCTTAGAGAGGTTTAACTTCTGTACCATTTCACAAGATACTAAATTTTTAGTTGAGATAGAATCTATAAGTAAATTACATACCTTCCCATTGCATTTGATCTTTGTCCGGAAGAGATTCTTTCTTTGAGGAGGTTCTTGGCTTTGTGGAACTTGAAGGAAGACTTGTCTCATCACCAAACATGCTCCTTCCTCTGGTTCTAAGTCCCTTGCATTGGCATTTTATTCTTGTTTGTCCTCTTGAATGAGTTGAGCTCTCCTTTCACCTTGGTTGTTGTTATTTCTCTTTTCAAGGCATCTTCCTACATGGTTTCCCAATTGATTGTAGTAGTAACACCTTAATGGTCCATTTCCTCTTCCAGTGTTTGTCCTTCCCCTATTGAAGGGTCTTCTCCCTCTATAGTTACCTCTAAAGTTTGTATCACTATTTTCTTTTTCTCCTTGGTCAGGGGTCCTACTGCTATTA
Source organism: Thuja plicata (assembly GCA_018584345.1). Lineage (NCBI taxonomy): Eukaryota > Viridiplantae > Streptophyta > Pinopsida > Cupressales > Cupressaceae > Thuja > Thuja plicata. Next base: position 952,168 of record MU227687.1, on the reverse strand, counting down.
CCACTGTATTACCCTCTATTCCAAGAGGTTCCTCTTCCTCTGAAGTTCTTCCCACTATCATTACTCTTTCCCTTTCCAAACTCTTGTTTTCTCATCCACTTTTCCTCTACCTTGAGTTCCATTTGATAGCACTTGTTCACTGTGGTAGGGAAATGTAGGATAAGTTCCTCTTGAATGGATGCCTTAAGACCATTCATATATATTGCTAACTTTTCTTCTTCGTCTTTTGCCACATTTGTCTTCATACATAGCTTTACTAACTCCTCGGTGTATGAGCCTACATCCATATCCTTTTGCTTTAGGCACATAGGTCTCCTTGACCAATGCAATCATTTTGTTCCATGAAGAGATCATACTCTTCCCATTCTTCACCCTCTCTGTTTGGATGAAGTTCCACCAAGTTAGGGTTGCTCCCTTCAACTTGGATCTTTCCATCTTCACTCTCTACTTCTTAGGGATGTCCTCACACTCAAAGAAGCTTGTTAGGGCCTCTATCCAATCCAAGGCCAAATCTATACTCATCTTTCCACTAAAAGTTGGTAGATCCAACTTCTCCTCCATGGTTCTTCTCCCCATATACTTTAAGGCATCTAGAAGGGGTCTTTGGTCTGTAGGAATGTTCACATCCCAATCAGGGGTGTCCTAATTTGAATCACTCCCTTCTTCACCACCAGAAGTGTCCTCTTTTCCCCTCTCTACATTGTTCTCCAACTCTTGAATTCTTCTTGTCAAGGCTGCATTTTCTTCCCTCTGTTCTCTCACCATATTTTCTAGTTCAATAGTTGTAACCCTTGAAGGGATATCTTCATCCTCAGGAGCAGACATAGCTCTGATACCACTTGATGCAAAGCGGGCAATTGGAAGCCTCTAGATGACCCAAATAGGGAAATGTACCCCAAACTCCCTGATTGTAGGCTAAAGTTCCTTGCACTTATCAAAAGTGTGGTAAAAGGACTGGTTAAGGCTATCACAACCCCAAAACTCCAAGGGCAACCTAATCACTAGGTTTCACCAATCCTACAACACCAACTACCAAGAGTGGTTTCACAATGCACTTGACCAAAATTCTTAACAATATCCCCAAAGTGACTTAAGGGACCAGGGGTGACCTATGCTCGTAGGTGGGCTCCATTTAGGTCCCTATCAAATAGTTCCAATGGTTCTTTCACTCACTTGAAACCCATAAGACATAGTTGCTTCACAATCTCAAGACTAGGCTTGTAGCATTTTTCAGAAGGAAAATTTACCTTAAATGAGATTCTTAGCAATAACCCCATTAAATGATTAGGGATTCAGGTACCCTTTATGGCCTAAGACTTTAGACTTAAGACCTAGAACATAGAAATGAGAAAGAGACATGATGGTACAAAAAATTGCTTCTATAATTAGGGCTAATTAGGCCTACACTTACACTAGAAGTGACTTTAGGATGCATCCAAACATAAAAATAATGATTGGATCATGTGAGGGTGTATACAAGGGTCTCATCCTCTGATTTAGAGCCTCTGATCAATCCCCAAATGAGAGTTATGATTGTTGTCCTAATTCTGGATGGGTGCATACATAAGAATATACATCTAGGGCATCATTGTAACTCCATCTCCCTAGAGAGAAAAGTTCCAAACCTGATATTGTGTTCAACAATATTGCTAGATCTCTTAAGGAAAACTTCACCTCTGCTATCTTCAACAGCAATAAAAAATTAAGTCCCTTCCTTTCGGAAGTCAATTGGTCTTCTTGGAAATTCCCAATTTTTAAAAATCTTATCAGTCCCCAAAGAGATCTTGCTATTTGGACCGCTCCTCCCTTTGGCTGGATTAAAGCCAATTTTGATGGTGCTTCTAAGGGAAATCCGGGTGTCTCTGGGGGAGGTGGCATTATCAGAGATTGCTATGGTAACTTCCTTGGTGCAATTTCTATTCCTCTGGGATTTCAAACCAAACCATAGAGCAGAGGCCCTGGCAGCTCTGAACACTGTCATGCTGGTGGAGGAAATGGGCTACAAGAAAGTTTGGCTGGAAGGAGATTCTTTGAATATAATCAACAATATTAAAGAAACCATTCC
>MU227687.1:870520-903111 GCA_018584345.1 Thuja plicata | reverse complement strand
TGTGTCTATTGAACCTGATACAATACCAGATACATCTGCTAATCAGGAATCTTCTACTCCCGAGTCATCTGTAACCGAGTTACAGGAAGAACAAACCAAGCCAGTATCTACCGAGTCTGATGAACCATAACCAGTGTCTACCGAGTCTGGAGAACCTGAGCCAATGTTTACCGAGCCAGACCAGACAGTTGAAGAACAAGAGGACAATGATGAAATTCATTCAAAAGGCAAAGAACCTGTATTAGCTAGATATGTCAGACGACATCACTCAGCAGATCAGATCATTGGAGACAAATCTGAGGGAACAATGACAAGAAGTAAGTTGAAAAGTACTTGTTTACTTGCTGACTTTGAACCTAGAAATGTCAAAGATGCATTGGGAAATGATAGTTGGATTGAGGCTATGAAAGAAGAGATAGAGAGGAGGATTTAGAGGGGGAGCCTTCACTCGAGGATTATCCTATTCTTCAGGAGTTTGCAGATGTATTTCCTACTGAGCTACCTGGTATGCCTCCACCTAGGGCAATTGACTTTCATATAGATCTTGTACCAGGATCCAAGCTCGTATCTAGAGCACCTTACAGGATGACCACACATGAGCTCAATGAGCTCAAGATTTAATTAGAAGAGATCTTGGAGAAAGAGCATATCCGACCTAGTGTATCACCTTGGGGTGCAGTAGTGATGTTTGTGAAGAAGGATGGATCACTTAGATTGTGCATTGATTATCAGTAGTTGAATAAAGTAACAATTAAGAACTGATACCCACTCCCCATGATCAATGATTTGCTTGATTAGTTACAGGGTGCTTGAGTGTTCTCGAAGATAGATCTGAAGTCGGGGTACCATCAGTTACAGATTGTGGAAAGTGATATCCACAAGACTACCTTTCGCATGAGGTATGGTCACTATGATTTCACTATAGTGCCATTTGGCCTCATGAATGATCTAGTTATGTTCATGAGCCTCGTGAATAGATTATTTTGTACATTCTTGGATAAATTTGTGGTAGTGTTCCTTGATGACATTCTGATATATTCTCGCAATGAGGAGGAGCATGAGGAGCATTTGAGACAGGGTCTGCCGTATTTGAGAGAGAATCATTTATATGGCAGCTTGTCAAAGTGTGCCTTCTTTAAACCTGAGGTGCATTATCTTGGTCATGTTATATCCAGCGATGGGATCTCTATAGACCCATCAAAGATTAGAGCCATTATGGATTGGCCAGCACCCACCAGTGTCACTCAAGTTAGAAGCTTTATGGGCTTAGTAGGATATTACAAATGCTTCATGGCAGGATTTTCTAGAGTAGCTCATCCCATCACCTCCCTTCAGAGAAAGGGAAAGAAGTATGAATGGAAAGAAAAGTGTGAGAGAGCTTTCCAGGAGCTCAAGAGATCCCTCACTAGTGCACCAATTTTAGCAGTGTCATATTCTTTGGCATATTTTTTTGTATGTATGGATGCTTCATTGGATGGGTTAGGAGTAGTCCTTATGCAGGAGGGTCATCCTATAGATTTCGAGTCTAGAAAGCTAAAGACTCATGAGCTTAATTATCCTACTCATGACCTAGAACTCATAGCAGTGGTTCATACCTTAGTGAGATGGTGACACTTCTTTCTAGGTCACTGATTTGAGCTTCATTCAGATCACCAGAGCCTACAGTATATCTTTACATAGCCCAATCTTAATGCTAGGTAGAGGAGATGGATAGAATTTTTGTGTGAGTATGATTTTTATGTTCATTAAATCAAAGGGAAGGAGAATGTAGTTGCAGATGCCTTGAGTAGGAGGCGACATGAGCTCTCATCTATGACTTCTAGTACATATTTGAGGGAGCACATTTTGCATCGCTTTCCAGAGGATAGATTATATGTAGAGGTTTTTCAGTTTACCCATTCTCAGACACCCCTTGAGGGTAGATTTGTAGAGTATTATTTGGAATCTGATGGACTTCTACGTCATAGGGGATGCATCTATGTACCTTCTACAAGTGACTTGCAAGAGTTTACTATACTTGAGGCTCACAAAGCACCTTATGCAGCTCATCTGGGAGTTAAGAAGTTGCATGCCGATCTAAGACAGTTGTATCATTGGCTAGGCATGAGATTGAATATTTCTAGCATAGTTTCTAGATGCCTAGAGTGCTAGAGAGTGAAGGCAGAGCACAGTCATCCAGGTGGGATCCTGCAGCCACATGATATTTCTAAGTGGAAGTGAGATACTATATCTATGGACTTCATTGTTGGTCTCCCTATGTCTTCTTGTTTCCATGATGCTATCTTGGTGACATTCAACACATTGACCAAGGTTTCCCACTTATCACCTGTGCATACTACATTCATAGCATGAGACATAGCTCAGGTCTTTTTGCAGGGTATTTTTAGACTTCATGGCATTCCCTATAAGATCATCTCTGATAGAGACTCCTTGTTCACATCAGCTTTTTGGAGAGAGTTACAGGAAGCGTTGGGTACTAGACTGAATTTTAGTATAGTATATCACCCTCAAACAGATGGGCAGACAGAAAGGGTTAACCAGGTGTTAGAGGATATGTTATGTATGCATATGATGGACCATCAGGTCAAGTGGGAGGAATACCTACATCTAGTCAAATTTGCCTATATTAATGGGCATCATTCTTCCATAGGTATGCCGCCATATCAGGCCTTGTACGGTAGACCATGTAGGACAACACTAAGTTGGGATAGGATTGAGGATAGAGTATCTATTGGACCCCAGTTGGTCAAGGATATGGAATAGTAGGTAGTCTTGATTAGACAACATCTTTTAGAGGCTCAGGAATGACAAAAGAAGTATGCAGATGCAAAGCGGGTTGATCATGAGTATATGGTTGGAGATAGGGTCTTTTTGAGAGTGCGCCCGCATAAGAGTCTAATCTATTTTGGAAAGGGCTCTAATTTAGCGCATTGCTTTATTGGACCTTTTGAGATATTGGAGAGGATAGGACCAGTTTCCTACCATCTAGCCTTGTCACCTAGCCTATCACACATCCACGATGTGTTTCATGTATCTATGTTACAGAAATATATTTATGATGAGTCTCACATTATAGATTGGGATGTCTTACAGGTGGAGTCATATAGACAGATGGCATTAGAGCCCAATTGTATTATAGCCTGATGGACCCTTAGACTTTGAGGGTGAGAGATGGACTAGGTTAGGGTCTAGTGGGATTATTATGATGAGGTCACAGCTTAATGGGAGGATGCAGCACAGATGAGATCTCAGTACCCATATCTTTTTGATGAAATAATGGAGGAATTTCATGCCTAGTGGGGGAGGATGTGAGGCCTCACCCCGACCCATCATAGCTCATTTGATACACTTATTTTGATACATTGATACACTTTTTGATTATCCTGACAGAGACTCAAGATATTATATTTATGATGATGATTACATTGTATGGATTACATTTTGATATGGATTAGACCTAGAACATGTGGTTGATTTTGATTATATATGTTTAGATAAGTGAATTGATGAGAAGATCAGATCATGATTAGACTTGATTATTTCATGGATGTTATGTCATGGTGATATGGAATTATTATGTTTTAAACATTTCTGTATGAAAATTTCAATTAGGAATTTAATTTTTCTTATTGATTAATGTTGCTAATTATGATTTGAAAATGTATATTGCATGTGATTTTATTATCTTGGACTACTGATGCTCGAGTTTAGTGTGCAGGAAAGAGAACCATGGAATTATTCAGAGAATCAAAGCTAAACACATGTGAATTGAGTAAGCCAAGGTTTAATCCAATAGGAGGTTGAAACCTCTTTGTAATGTGACCCTTGTTGTAAACGTAATCTGAATGTGTGTTAATAGTTTAAATTTATGTTGTTGTTTGGACATGTCATTGTGAATGTGATGTGTATTTTTTTGGTGTCACTTGACACTTGTATTGTCTATGTGGATGGTGACATGTCAAATTATGGCTTGGGAAATAATCACTAAACGTTATAGGATGTTATATTAATCCCACTTGCATATAGATGTCTTGTAGGGATCACATCAAGTTGGAACTCGGATTTGAACTTTAGGGGTACTTTGGAGGGGTCAAAAGTGACCCTAGAGTGTATTTTTGGCCAAAATTAGTTAACCCTAGGGGGGTACCTTGGGTTGGGGGCTATTTTTTACCTATGAGAAAGCTTAGATCATCATTATGGCCCTCCAAAATGCCTACTTTTCAAAAGTGGCGAAAATGGAAATGACCTCATGCATCTAACTTGTCCCACACTCCTTACAAAACTCTCAATTAAGACAGGAGACAAGAGGTATAAAAAAAGGACTAGAGGGCATGTCTCATTAATTTCTAAGTCTTGAGTACATTTCTAGGGGTTTTTTTAGAGGGTTTGGAGAAACTTAGTGGGTGTTCACCCACTCTCTAATTTTAGAGACAATTACGGTTGGAGGAAGGAAAAATGAAAGGATAAGGGCTTCTTCTCAACTATATTCTTGCCATTTTTCTTGGACCAAGGTTGGTGGATTCTTGCCATGGATAAATACTCTTGCATTTTATCTTTGTATGTTATTGTTTTTATGAGCATGTAAATCTTGTATGGTGTTCATATATGTAAATATTGTATGGAGTCAATATATGTAAATATTGTATAGTGTTGTTGTATGTAGATCTCGTTATTGTGTGTTGGGTTGGGGATGCATTTGTATTTTTGTATCATTTCTTGTTTCTTTGGATTGGGAGCATTGTTCATGGGTGTTTAAGGCATTACTCACCCTTTGGGAAGGGAAGAAGTCGCCTTGGGTGAAGGGGTTAGTTGGGCTCTCCATTGTAGTGAGAGTCTCTTCTCATGGAGAGAAGAGGGAGAAAATGCAAGGTGTATGGGCCCTTGCATGCCATTGTATTTGACCCTAATTTTGGGGTAGATAAGGGAAGATTGGATGAAAGATGTATGTGGTTTTTCCTTGAAGAGGAAATGACCAAATATGTATATAGAAGGAATGTTGATGTAGCCTTGGAAAGGTATGGAAAAACTCTTGTTGAAAATTTTGAATTGGTAATAGAATTCTCCTCCTTGGAAAACCCCACCTTCACCCTACTTCAATGGGTTTGAAAAACTCATTTGTGAAGCCTTGGTTGGGAGTTAATTATTGTGTTGTGCATATACGATGGTTGTGAGAATTTTGATGTGTTACTTGTTTAGCCTTGGTTCTCGAAGCTCGGGGGTGGTCTCCTTGAGACCTTGGTTGGGAGGTGAGCTTCCCATGGTTCCCCTCATGTATTTGTAGGTTTTGAAGTCAAGTTGAATGTGGAAAAGCTTGGGAGAAGTCTCCATTTTAGTGTTGTGAGAGAGAAACTTTAATGTTGCATGGTTACTCCTTGTATTGAGATTTATTTTTTTTAAGTGTTGTAATGTCTATTTTGAAAGCCTTGTTAAGAAAGATGTGAAGATCTCATATTCATTATGTAATAGTTTTCATAGCATGTAAAATTGAGTGGATTTATGAATCTTGTAAGCTCTATAATGTATTTGATTTTAAGTTAAAAACACTTCATCATTCCTTTAGAAATCTGAATTCTATTTCAATATGATCATTACTCTACATTAAAATTTACATTGCAACCTCAATCCTTGAAAAGAAGACATAAACTTGATAACAATAGTAAACCAAGAAATTAGTATATTAATGTAAAAAAAAAAATCAACTAATATTAATGTTCAATTATAGTTGCATAGTGTATTGCACCAACAATAAATCAAATGCAAGCAATTAACCATTCTAAAAGAAAATCAATAATATCAATGTGATGGAAGCTAAATCCAAATTATACCATGACATTTTTCAGAATTTAGAGCAAAAATGCTCTCTAAAAAATGTATGGGGAGGGATTTAATTCCCCCCTTTACATAGATAATATTCTCTATATATTCCCCTCACTAAACCCCCTTAATTACCCCCTAACTATCCCTTTAATACTAATACATAGTTTTAACTAATAAAAGAGGCATGATGTTGCACCCATCCCGGTAGGCCCCACATACTTATGTTGTAAATATTGAAAGGAAACTTAAACAAAAAATAAATAAATAAAATAAACCTAAACTTACACTCACCATGCAAATTTTAAGGGAGACTAACATGGCTTAAATACTTGTCCCAAAGACAAGTCTCCTCCCCACCCCATGCGTACTTGGGGCTGTCATGGGGATCTCAACATATCCCTTGGGGTTTGTACCACTCCATACCCCTTTCATACAAAATCTCCTCACCTTTTTGGGTTGACTTCAAATTAAAATGTTTCTGCACATTGGGATGAGGAGACAGTGATGTGGTCCCCACCATTCCCTTGAAACAAGCGAATGCTTTTTCAAAAGAAAACTCCCCTTCATGATTTCGCAGGTCTTAAGGAAGTTGGGTCTTCCCAAGACCCCACCCACTTGGCAAATATGCCTTGGGAATAGGGGTGATGGGTGATGGGATAGGGTAAGTGAGCTAGTTAGTAGGGTTAGTTAGGTTAGGATTAGTATTAATAGATTCTTTTTAGTATGTTAAGATGTATTTAGTAATTATTTAGTATGTATCAACCTTTTTTTAAATAATAGTTTATTTTTATTCATTGATTAACTATTTAAAATGTATCACTAATATTAGTAAGTTAGGTTAGTTAAGATAGTTTAAGTTAGTCAAAATATTTATCACATTGTTGTTTAATTTTAAGTTGTATAGTTCTTTTTTTTATAGATATATTAGTTAATTAATGATGCAGTTAAATACTAGATTAAAGCTTTAGTTTTTTTTGTAAAATGTATAGATATGGATTATATGTTAAAGAGTTTATACTTCTATTAATTGCCCTAATTAGAATAATAGTGTAGCCTATTTGAGAAATAGATTTATTCGAATAATTTAAATGTATAGTTAGTTGTTAATTTAATTTTATTAGGTTAATTGGGTTATATTGCTCATGAGTTCAAAGGGGTTAGAGGTAATTTAAATTTCTACCAGAGGTTAAATTTAATTGTTTTATTGGAGATTAATTGAATTTTTGATTAGGGGATTAATGGATTATGGTTGCAAGTATTTTGGTAGCAGGGGAGAAATTGATTAAAATTGATATTAGTAGGTTAGGAATTAGATTGGATTTTGATTATTAAATTCAGAGTAGTAGTTAGTGAGAAAGAGAATTGGTACTGTATTTAAATGGATTAGTCGTAATCAAGGTTAAGAAACAAACTGAATAATAGGTCAACCCAATTCAACACATGATCCTATCAACTAAAATACCATCATGATACTACATGTGGTTAAACATGAATCCATAGTTAATTAAACCTGACCCAAGAGTTCATGTAACCCATACAGCAAGTTGATGCTCCAACTCTGCATCCATATGGGGTGTAACCCTAATTCAATCTATGATTATACCTTGCACCTCGAAGTTTTACTTCACCATGTTAGCACCTTTCCTCAACATATCCATTGTTAGTTGTATGTACTTGTGTTTTAAAAAGAAATTATTTCTATGTGTTTCGCCCTAGTTTTGGGCATGACAGGATTGGATGGGAAGATTAATGGTGGGAGGCTGATAGATAGGGTCATTTTGATATGATCCAGGTGCAGATGTAGGTACAGGTAATGAAGAGAATTATGTTTCCCGTAGTTGATCAGATGGTGAGGTTGCCCTTAGGTGAGTAGATGCATAATGATAATAACCTTGATGTAGCATTGATAATTTTTATGGATTAGACATTTGAGGACATTGATTAGGACTTTGATGATGTAACCATGATTAAATTCCACCCCCTTGATTAAGGAAAATCCCATAACAACTATAATGCAAGATCAATCTATATGAATGTCATGCAATGCAACTAACTGTCACTAGATTTTTGCAAAAGAAATGCAATAGAGATATATTTCTATCATTGAGCATTGTGGAACTATGAGCAAGTACAATCATCACTAACCACATCATGATAATATGAATACCACTTTTATCACTTTTGTAACCATTTCAAAATGAGTACAACCCTCACTAGTTGAATAATCAACTATGGGAGTATGAATACTGATTTCATTAGATTCAATGTTGCAAGTGGATTTTGGTATTAAGATATGGAAGATCTAAATAGCCAAGGTATCTGTTTGCATAAACAAATAGATATTGAATCCCTTCCATATGCACCATATCCTCGATGACTCTTTGATGGTCATGTCTTGAGACAAAGTTGCATATTTCAATGAATCAATCGTAAAATAGTCACACCGAAATCAAGAAAAATATCATGTCTTCATCATCGCCAATCTAGTCGAAACATCATTGATTAGCTAAAAGAACATGATTCAATGAACATCATCAAAGACTTCAAGTTTTTTGCATTGTATCAATATTTTCAATAGAATTCCATGCATTCTGATCATTTAGGTTTTGTCAAATTTTAATCCTGATAATAAGGTCATGAAGCTCAAGTATCAAGTTGCAAGATTGAATGCTTGGTTTAAACAATGATATTCATCAAAGGTTCAAAAATATCTCTCCTCTGAAGTTCTAAAAATCTCTTCTGACATGTGACCAAAAAGTAACACTTATTGAATCCGTTGGTATCAAAACCAATGCTTTTGCCCCCAAGTGATAAATGTGACCATGTGAAAAACTTGGGCAAATGAAACCTAGTATGTGACAAAATCTTAGTTTATGCAAGATGTAGCTCAGAGACTTTATGCAAGATTTTTGGATTTTTTTTATTATTTTTTTTTTATTTTTTAGATTTTTAGATTTTTTAAAGGTTTTTTTTTATTTTTTTATTTTTCAGATTTTTAGAAATTACCAACTCTCAAACAAAATCACATTGGTTTACCCCCAATGTCTAGCAAGGTATAGGACATGATAGATGGATTTGCAAGCTGATGGATTATAAATGGAAAGGTCATTGATGGATGAAGAATGTGAATGTGACCTGTAGGACCATCTCCTCAAGATTACCCAAGCTAAGGAAAAAGGATATAGCAATGTGAAGCATGTTTTGGATAAGAAATGAAAGCCGATGATGCAATTATAGATAGCATATGGGATAATGATCTGCTATCATGAAAGTGAGTGGTCCAAAAGAGTGAACATGTCAAGAAGATTTTGATAACAATTTTTTCACTTTATGTCCATTTCTGATCAAGACCAATGGTTTAATTTGGGTAAGATGTGGATAGGATAGCACAATCAAGATAAAGGGGTGATGGAGGCTATGAGGGGATGATTTGGGATAAGCAAGATCATGATAGGATAGCATGCAACAAGTGAATAAGATGATAGAAATATAATGGATGTCAAGATACCTCATGCTCATGGATGTGTTCAACCTTGTCAAGATCAAAGGTGAAATAATGAATATGGATGTGAGTGAGATAAATGGTTGGATAGGGAAGATAGAGGATATCATGGATGAAACTTTCCCCCAAGTGTAGAGTGCAACAGGATGAATTATGCATGACGCCTGTTTGCCAAGTTTTCATCATGGTACTTGTCCAAGGTGCCACAAAAAGTGGTTTTCACCATAGGACGGATTGATTTCTCTTTACTTTTTCTACCAAGGCACCCGTTTACCAGGTTTTCACCAAGGCACTTTTCTATTTTTTCTATTTTTTTTGTTTTTTTTATTTTTCAAAAATTTTCCAACATCTAGATCTTTGGACAACGCTCTTCTGAAAGATATGCTATAATAAACCATGAATATGGATAGGATGCTCAAAGATATTGATAAGGTGATGATAAAGGACACATATGGAGGATAAGGGTAGATGGTGGTAAAGGATTTATTCCATAGATTGGATAAGAGGGATGGAAAGATGGAAAGTATGTGTTGGAAAATGAATGTGAGGATAAGAAGAATGTATGTTGTGGATGGAAATGTTGGCAAGATCAACTTTAACACACACTTTGAAGAGTGATGTAATGATGGAGGAACAATGGATGAAGGAGGTGAGGATGTAGCCAAGATAGTGGATTTTGGGATATAGGAACCCAAAGTAGACTTGGATAGTGGAAAATGTTTAGAAGGAGACGGAATGGAAGCCTTTGGAATCTTGAATGTCAACTTTTACTTTTCTTTTGTGTGCAAGTCTTTCAAAAGTGACTTGGGAATCCACATAACTATTTATTTTTCTTTCTTTTGTGATGTTTTTTTCTTTCTTCAATGAGGGATTTTGGAACCCACATTTTCTTTGATTTTTTTTTTTGTTTGGTGGACCTTTGCAGCCTTTTGGATATTTCTTTTTTCCTTTGTGGACCTTTGTGGCCTTTTGGATATTTCTTTTTTCTTTTAATGCACATGTCTATTAGATGGGACATGGTGATTTTTATACACATGTGGATTCTTGGATTTCTATTTTTTATGTTGCACATCCAAATTGCTTCCAAAATACTTAGGAATTGTGGGTGAATAGGAAGAATATGGAGGGTTCATATGGATTGGTGTTTGGAAATTCTTCAAGTATGTGTGCCTTCGTTGATCTTGATATATGGTACGGTAAGTGAATGGAGAACTAGGGATGGTAGGAATGGTTGATGGAGGAATATAGGGACCTAATATGGATGGAAGGGATGAAGACTTTAACTTTGGGACATAGGAACTCAAAATGGATTTGGAGGATAGTGAAGGAATATGGTTGCATTCGAATGGAGGGAGATAAGGTGTGAAAGGGATTTCAACATCTTTGGAATGAGCTGCATTTTCGAGGTTCTCGTCTTTAAGATTTATCTTTATACCAATAGGCTTATGAATAGCATTAATAAGAACAAATTTGATAGGATCAACCAAGATTTTAAGGGATTTATTCTCATGCAATGAATTTGGAGGAATGGTGGTTTCTTGAGGTGAATATGGAGGATCGTGACAAGGATTTGATGGGATACTTTGACCTTAACAAGGATCTTCAGATGGTGTAGAGAGGGTTCTTTGCTCTTGATTTTCAATATGTTCATTAGAAATGGTGGAAGAGATATCTTGATCTTGATTGGGGAGTGGAGAGGTATGTATCTCTTGAGGTGGAGGGATATCTTCTTAGAAGAAATGAAAGGGTGCAAGGGGATCATCACAGAATTCTTTGGATATGGGACCTTCATCAAATATGGGAGGGGATTGTATAAAATGTTGATCTTGATCTTTATTAATATTTGTTTTTTTGCTCTTTGTATTATTCTCTTGACATGGAGCCACTTCTAAGGACAAGGTAGATGTTTGGATATGTGCGGGGAATGTTTGGAAAAATGATGGAGAATCCTTTTGAATAGGCATTGAAGAACATGATAGCTTAGGGTCTAAGATATTTGAAGCATGGAAATGATTTTCAGTAAGATGTAAGTTAGCTTGGGTTTCTTTTAGAGGTAGCCCTTGAGGGTAGACATAGTCAACATGGAAAGTATCATCACTAGACTCACTCTTTGATGGATGAATTTTGGATAGTTGTGAAGCTTTGTGAGAAGGACGAAGGATGAAAGGAGTAAAGGCTATGGGAGAAACCTTGCTACATAGAGGTTTGTACATTAGGTATTTCTTGAGAGTGGTACCTTTCTCTTCCTTCTCTTTATTATCTTGATCACAAATAGGGTGGTCATAAAATTTCTCTTGATCCAAGATAGGTTTGTTGCGCTTAAATTCTTTGTCTCGTGAGGAAGATGAAGATATGGATGACCCATCATCATAAATAAAAGGAAAGATTGATCTTAATTATGGCTTGTTAGATGATGTGTCCTTTTTTTTTCCCTCATCCTTCTTTAAGGTCGATATATCATCATTATAAGGAAGGGTAACTCCTAATTGAGATAACTTTAAGAAATATGCTTCTTTATCCCACTTCAAAATTAAGTGCATTATTTCCATAAACATGGGATCTTGGGATGCCCCAAAAATTTCATCTTTAGTCACTTCATCATTTTGATTCCTATGATTATTTTGATCTTTATTTTTCATAGGATTTATTCATTGTTCAAATATATTCATCATTATAGATATTTGAAGGAATTTGATCTATCTGATAGACTAGACACAAAGTACTCCAAAAAGGGTATCCAAATATGTTTTAAAAATTCTTCCAAACCCTCAAGAAATGTCCACTATCTACCCCTCTTTGTTTATTGGCATCACTTTCTTTTGGTCTAGGCGTCACTTTACACTGTATAGGCGTAAACTAGAATTTGTCTACACGGCACTCTGCAGGTTGCAGGCGGCATTTTCATATTTGTAGGCGGCATTTTAATGTTTATAGGAGATAGTTTCCATAAACTTAGGTGTCACTTCAGCAGTAATAAGTATTATTTCAAGTGTTCAGGCATCACAAAAAAAATTGTAGGTGTTGTTTTTCTGCTCATACGCAGCACTTTGCAGATCAGGATTATTTTCATAGTTTTTAGGGTTTTAAAAATGTTAAGTCTGTGATTAGATCTATTTAATTGGATTCTTGCTTGAAAATATAAATACAAATGCAACACACACATCAATTTTGCATCATAACCCTAAAACACACTAATGTGTATGTTCTCGGTCATTTCAACGGGTCTTAAACAAGAATAGATTCCAATCAATCTGCCTAGAGTCAGATTTGGATTTTAAACATTGTTTTCTCTAAAAGGTAGCTTTCTACTTATCAATGATAAATTTAAAACCTCTGTTCTAGATCATGAAAAGTTATTTTACCCCCTTGCAGGCTTCCCACATGCACAAAAGTACAATTTTGCGCAATCCTGAAGGACTACTAGAGGAAGTGAAGAAACTTAAGCATAATCTAGTCACTACAACCCATTAAGGAAGAGTGCATTTCTTTATAGTGGGTCATATTTTATCGTGGCTTAAGCGATTGTCTCCTACTTTTGGTCATTCCCACTCACTGTCCTTGTAAGGATGTACTCAGGACGCAGGCCCTATAAGGATCTAAATTATCTAGCATATATAGAAAACTAGAAATTGAACTTAGTTCAACAAGTTTGGGAATTTGATTCACTCAAAGAGTGAAGAGCATATCCCTATTTTTGTTTTGTGTTCCAAACACTTCAAGCACTTATGTTCTTTCTCAACCTTGTAACAAAGAGGTTCTTAAAAATTAAGTGTGTGGTTCAATTATCCTCCCTTTCTTTCTACCACCCCAAACTCAACATTTTTGGATTTTTGATCAACTTCAAAAAGTTGAGAGCATATACCTAATGTTTCAATTGAGATGGAAAATAATTAGGTGTCTCTAATTATACTAGATATCAAATGAAATTTTCCACAATTTAAGAAAAGCAAGCTTGATGAGAAAAATATCTCTTTCGAAGCTAGCAAAGGCTAGGCACTTTTTTGAGGTTTTTTGTTTTTTAATTTCTCACTCAACTAATTGAGATCGTTCCCTCTCCAGATCCACTAGAAAGTTAGTCAACACAAACAAACAAAGTGAACCAAAACAAAAGAGAATTGAAATGCAATTTAGTCTTTTAAGAAAGATTTGAAAAAAAATACCTTAAGAACTTAATGCATGAAATCAATTCAAAGATGAAAATTTTTGTTTGTAAGCACTAAAAACTTTGATATAATGCTCATATAATTCTTTTTAACTCTCTAAGTTTTCCAAAATTGAAGCATTATGAAGTTCTCTGAAATACTTGTTTTGAACCCTTACCTCTTTGTTTGGCCTTTTGATGTGCACCTCTGGTTTCTATACTTTTAGGTGTCTGTTCATCTGCAAAAAACACAATAACAGAGAGTTAGAAATCTAAATGTATTAATCTAAAAGCAGTAACACATAAACTATAGTAGGCATCATTTTACAGCTAACAGCCATTATTTTGCAGTCTCCTACGCGTGACTTTGCAGTGAGCTAGGCATGACTTTGCAGTTAGCTAGGCAGGATTTAAACAATTAAAGACGTTAAAATTTAAATCACAAGCGGTGCAAAGTGAACAAATTGAAAAATAGAAAGGTTAGCAGGAAGTAAAAGAATTTTTGTAGGTGTGATTTCCTGACTCACAGGCATCGCTTTATGGGAATAGGTGTGACACTTTGTCTTGCAGGTGGTGAAAGAAATTCAATACAGAAAAGGATAGATCTTCATATGTGTCATTTTTCTTCTGGTAGGTGTCACTTTGCTGCTGGTAGATGTCACTTGGACCTGCAACCTGCAAAGTTATTAGAAAATGCACCAAAAATATATGAAATTTGACAAAAAAAAAAAAAACAAGATTTAGAGGCTCAAAGCCCCATGGTGGGTGCCATTTGTGTATGTATAAATCATACCTTCATGAAATAAAGGTGCTATCTATCAATTCTATCAAAAAATAATACAATTTAATCTAAGAATTGACAAATAAATCATTTAACATCTCATGGATCTCTAACTAAGCTTTGCTAATAGATCTCTCAGCCTTAATCTCTACTAGTGACAATCCTAGAATGAGAATTTTGATTATGATATGCTTAATATAGCTCAAATTCCCTCCATTTCTATGATATTTGATTCAAATGCTCTCCAAAATGATCTCAATTATTCTCAATTGCTATGATAATGCACTCAATTTTCTATGAAATGTCTATAATAAGGGTGCTTTGCATTCGAATCTTCTAGGATCCCTTATGCCCTCAAAATGGCTTCTATTTATAGGATTTTCCCAAGTGTAGGGGGTAGAGTTACTTGATCATGATTAATCCATGGTTTATTGAGAGGTTTTCAAATGGTTTCAAATGGGGGGACAATTTAGATGGTTGTCTCAGAGGTTTGGACAAAGGGACAAATTTGAGTGATTGAGATTGAAAGTTCAAAATGAGTGATTGAGATTGCAAATTAGGAGTGATCCATGTGCTTTGTGTTCTCAATTCTCATTGATTTCTCAAATTCATGTTGAAAAATATTAGGATTAATTAAATTCAATCAATTAATTAAATTATCCATGTAGGGGAATAGGTTCAATTTGATTTTTGATTTAAACTATACAATTAATTGATAAAAATCAATTATATAGTTTGATTAATCCTTTTAGGCTTATATTTGATCATTTGATGTCATTATTTATTTGATCCTTTGATTTTAAATGATTTTTTCCAATTTAATTGATAAATGTCCATTTGAAATTGATTTGATCCATTTTGGTGAAATTAGAGCATTTGGCTGAGATTTGCAGATTTGCTTGATAAGAGGACACCTGCCCAGTTTTAGGTGTCTACAGCAAGCATTGACAAGTCTGAAGTCCACACCTCAGTTTAACCCTCTTGAGTATAGTGGAAATTAGGATTCTAATGAATTGATTAACTAGATAACTGAGATGGAAAAAGTACTTTGAATATGAGAATGTATCAGAGGATAAGAATGTGAAGATTGCAAGCACAAACTTGAAAGGACATGCATCCTTATGGTGGGAACATCTGCAATTGGATAAAAAGAAGAAGGGTAAAGAAAAAATCAAGGTATGGGATAAGATGATAAACAAATTGAAAAGGCAAGTTTCTAGCTTGTGATTACCAGAAAAACTTGATTAGGAGAATGCATAGTTTGAAGCAAAAATATAGATCAGTAAAAGACTACACTGAAAGAGTAGCAAGATATCTGAATGGATTGAGAAGTTCCATATAGGATGAGATCAGTTTGATCAAGATGGAAAGCATTTAAAATTTGAACAGAAGATATGAACAAAGACAAAGAGTCAGAGGTGGTAGATTCCCTAGAGGAAGAGGTAGATCTCATGGTGAGAATAGTAGATCTGAACTAGACAAGTCAATTTTAGACACACCTTAAGACAAGAGAAAGACTGAATGGAAAGGTGGAAGTTCATACCGAGGAAGAGGCAATTACTCCTGAGGTGGTTATAGCAGAAGAGGGTTCCAAGTAACTTGTTACAATTGTGGTCAGGAAGGACATAAATCCTTTAAGTGCACACATGCAAGCAAGAAGGTTGGTAGTAGCAGAAATGCTTTGGTGCAAGAGGAGTCACCAAATGAAGCTGAGAAGGAAGGAAATCTCATGATTCGAAGGATACTATGGAGTGAGAAGGATAAGAAAGATCCTATCAGGAAAATTTTGTTCAAGACTAGATGTAGAGTTGTAGACAAAGTTTGGAAGGTGATTGTTGATAGTGGAAGCTCAAAGAATCTGGCATCTAAGGAAATGGTTACAAAGTTTCAATTGGAGAGGATGAAGCATCTAAATCCCTATTAGATCTCATGGATCAAGGATGAGCATATATTAATGGTGAGTGAACAGTGTTTTGTGAATATGAGAATTGGAAAGTATTATGATAAGGTGTTGTGTGATATTATGCCTATGGATTGTTGTCATATTTTGTTGGTTAGACCTTGGAAATGTGATAGACATGCTATACGTGATGGAATATTGAATAGATATTCTATTTAGGTTGATGGTAAGAAGCACGTTTTGTTACCTTTGGTTGAAGAATTTGTTGGTGAGATATGTACATCTATGAAAGTTTGTTTGATGGAAGGTAGAAAGTTTGTTAAGGACTTGAAAAAAAAATGATATATGTTATGCTTTGGTTCCTAAAAAACTGAGTAAGAAAATAGAAGATGACATTCCTACAGAAGTTGAAAAGTTACTCATTGAGTACAAGGAGATCATTTAAGATAATGTAAATGATGGTTTCCCACCAATGAGAGATATCAATCATTGTATGGATTTGATTCCTGGAGCTATTTTACTGAACAAAACACCACATAGGTTAACACCAACTGAGAATGAAGAGCTTAATTGATAAGTTCATGAATTGTTGAACAAAGGTTTGATCCAAGAAATTTTGAATCTGTGTGCAGTACCTGTTGTATTGGCACCTAAGAAGAATGGAGAATGGAGAATGTGCACTGATTCAAGAGAAATCAATAAAATCACAGTGAGCTATAGGTTTCCTATACCAAGAATGGATGACATAATGGATTATTTGAGTGGAGCAAGATATTTTACCAAAATTAATTTGAAGATTGGATATCGTCATATCAGAATCAGAGAAGGTGATGAATGGAAGACTTTTTCAAGACAAAGGAAGGTTTGTATGAGTGGTTGGTTATACCTTTTGGTTTAACTAATGCACCAAGTACATTTATGAGATTAATGAATGAAGTTATAAAGAAATTCTTAAATAAGTGTGTGATTTTATACTTGGATGATATTCTAATATTCAGTAAGACTAGAGAAGAGCATTTGATACATATAAGGCAAGTGTTGCAGAGATTAAAAGAGGAAAAGTTGCTGATAAATCTGAAGAAGTGTTCCTTCATGAAAGAAGAACATGTGTATTTGGGTTTTGTAATTTTAGCTGATGGTCTAAAGATGGATCGTGAGAAGGTTGAAGCTATACTTAGTTGGCCTACACCGTATAATATTAGTGAGGTAAGATAATTTCATGGATTGGCAAGTTTTTACAGAGATTTTATCAGAAATTTTAGTTTTATTTGTAATGATATGATTGAGACAATGAGAGGAGACAAAAGAAAATTCAAATGGACACATGGAGCTGATAAGAGTTTTGAGACCTTGAAACTGAAGGTTGTTGAATTACCTGTGTTAGCATTACCTGATTAAATTAAAGTATTTCAAGTTGAATGTGGTGCAAGTGGAAGTGCAATTGGATCTATGTTGACTCAAGAAGGTAAACCTATTACTTTCTTTAGTGAAAATTTGAATGATGCTAAGAGGAAATATTCTATCTATGATCAATATTTATATTCTATTGTTCAAGCTATGAAGAAATGGAGACATTATTTGATGCCAAATGAATTTGTGTTGTATACTGATCATAAGGGTTTATAGTATTTGGGTAGTCAGAATAATTTGAATCAGAGACATATGAAATAGGTAGAGTATTTGTAGATTTTCACATTTGTGATAAAACATAAGAGTGGAGTTTCTAAAAAAGTTGCTGATGCATTGAGTAGAAGATCTTTGTTGACTGAAATGAGAATTGAAGTTCTTGGTTTTGATGACATGAAGAATTTTTATGAAAGTGATCTTGATTTTTCTGAGCAATGGAGATTGTGCAGAGCACCTAATTCAAATCAATCAAGTAAGTATGAAGACTATTTCATTTAGGAAGATATGTTGTTCAAAGGTATTCAATTGTGCATACCGAGAGGATCAAAGAGAACTAATTTGATTAAGGAGAAACATAGTAGTGGTTTGGCTAGACATTTTGATATTGATAAACCATTGAGTTTTCTTAAGGAAAGGTATTTTTGGCCTCATTTGTATAAGGATGTTCAGAAATTTGTGAAAACTTGTGGATTTTGTCAAATTGCAAAAGGAGTGAGTCAGAATACTTGTTTATATACACCAATTACTGTTCCTGAGAAACCTTGGAGTGATATCAGCATGGATTTTGTTTTTAGCTTGCCTAGGATGGAAAGAGGTAATGATTACATATTTTTTGTTGTGGATAGATTTTCTAAGATGACACATTTCATACCATGTAAGAAAACATCAGATGCAGTACATATAACAGATATTTTCTTTAAGGAGATTTTTAGATTGCATGGATTACCGAGGAGTATTATCTCTGACCGAGACAATAAATTTGTAAGCTATTTTTGGAGAACACTCTGGAAGAAGTTGGATACTGAGTTGAAGTATAGTTCTACATTTCATCTACAGACTGATGGAAAAATAGAGGTTGTAAACTAAAGTTTGGGTAACTTGTTGAGATTCCTAGTTGGAGACACACCAAGTAATTGGAATTTGATGTTGACACAAGAAGAGTTTGCATACAATAGTTCAATGAATAGAAGTACTAGAAAGACACCTTTTGAGATTTTTCATGGCACACAACTGAGAGGTATATCAGAATTGAGAGATATTGTTGAAGAAGAGAAAATAAGTGTTGAAGTAGAGGAATTTGTTGAGTTCATGAAGACATTGCATGAAGATGTAAAACAGAAGCTGGAGAAAAGCAATCAAAAGTACAATGATAGTGCAAACAGATCAAGAAGACATAAAAAATATGAAGTTGGTGATGCAGTAATGGTTCATTTAAAGAAAGGAATATTTCCTATTGGAACATATGGTAAATTGAAGATGAAGAAATTTGGTCCTTGCAAAATACTAAGAAGATTTGACAATGGAAATGCTTATGAAGTTGAATTACCTAATGACATGGATATATCACCTATATTCAATATTTCAAACTTGTATGAATATCATGAACCAGATGAAGAAGTATCAATACTAAGTGATTATCCTAAGAAGTAGATAGAGAAAGTTCAAAATATTTTGAAACAGAGAATCAACAGAAGTACAAGAGGAAATGAATACATGGAATGTCTATTAAAATGGAAGAACACACTAATTGAGGACTCATATTGGATTTCTCAATCTAAGCTGGATTCATTTTAGGTTTGACCTGATACATGATTTGGGGAATCATTTCTTGTAACCCCAAGTGTCTGATGTAGGATCATCTTGAGTCCTTGGAAATCCTACTCAACCAAAAATATGTGTGTTTTTGTTCTTTAGTTTGTTTGGAGGCTGCTTGGTGAAGTACTCTATTTTTCAGGCTCTATCACTCGGTTATGCTTATTTCGAGTTGGTCTTTGTTTCTCGGGTTTATGTCACTTAGGCATGATTTTTTTCGAGCTCATTTTTCTTTTGCTTGATTTTGTCTTATGTTTCTTAGGTATGCTTGGCCCGAGTCATGTTCTATTTCTTGGAGTGTTCTTTGCTCGAGTCACTTTATTGCTCGATCATCCTTTGCCCGAGTTGTTTATTTTGGAGTTGGATCTGGTGGCTGAATTCTGTAGTTAATTTTTGTGGCTTAATTAATATGGACTCTCTTTGGATCTGTGTTGACCTAAATATGGGTCTCACTTATGGATTTGAGCATCAACCTCTTTGGTGGAATCTTGTATATATTTATTTCTATGTTCTTAGTTTAGGAGGGAATTTTGAGAAGTTGGAAGATTAAGTATTGAATTATCTGGAAGGCATGTCTATGACCTCACATGTATGAAGATCAATTTGTAATTCATTGAATGTATATGGCCCAAACTGGGAAGGCCTTACAGCCCGACATGTATTGAGTTTGATCAACTAATGAAAAGGATCTCTATTATTTCTTCTTTCACTGTGTTGTTGTTGTTTCCGCATTGTGTTTGCAAGTTGGTTTGGTATTTGGGAGATATTTTGGCCCCTCCTATCATCATCCTTGCATCATAAGCTCTCCTAGCTTAGATTTGATTCTTGTAGAGTACTACCTTCATTCTTTATTCCCTTCACTGGATAGATGTAGAAAATTTTGATTTCATCTTTCCCTTTGTTTTAGAATCTCTTCTCCCTTTTATGGATAGATATGAGTGTTATCTTTTCCAATTCTCTCCCTTAGATGGATGTTTCTTTGAATTTTTCTCTGATGTTTTTCTCTCCCTTTGACTGATTATGATAGATATTTCATATCTCTTTTCCCCTTGACAACAATATATTTCATTGAATACTTGTCTCCATATTCATTAAGTACATCTCTCCCTTTGACAGCAATGTCAAACTATACCCCTTTTTTTAATATATTCCTTGAATTTCCTCTCCATCAGCAATACAATAACTCTAGTGTTTGGTGTAGATAAGTACCTTATTGTATACTGATATATCTTTGTAGTATTTCTCTTAGTTTGCATCAACATGAATGATCTCCTGATAATGTGTAGACCGATGTAGCCTCCTAGTCAACTTAGTGACCAGTAGAAAAGGGTTAGACCCATAGTATCTTCCTTATGTGCTCAAAAGTATCTTTAGGCAATGGATTTGTGAATATGTCTGCTAATTGTTCTTTGGACTGTACATATTCTAGTATCACTTATTTTTCTTTCACTTGTTCTCTTAAGTAATGATACTTGATAGCAATATGCTTTGTCTTGGCATACATGACAAGGTTCTTTGAAATGTTCATAGCACTAGTATTATCACAATAGATAATCACTGGTTCAAGAATTTTCATATTCGTACCTTCCAATAATTGTTTGATCCATGCAATGTTAGAGAAATTTGCAATAGTAGCCACATATTCTACTTTTGCAGTAGATTGTGATATGCATCCTTACTTCTTACTTATCCATGTGACAAGTTTGTCACACATAAAGAACGCTCCTCCTTATGTGCTCTTTCTTTCATCTATGTTTCCAAACCAATCAACATCTGTATAGACTTGAAGCTTAAATTTGCCTTCTCTTTTATACCACATACCATATTCTTTGGTATTATTTAGATATCTCAGAATTCTTTTGACAACAATCATGTGTGATTCCTTGGGATTAGCAGAGAATCTTGCAACTATTCCAACTGCATGTGCTATATCTAGTCTAGTATGTACAACATACATGAGTTTTCCAATCATAGATCTATATAGGGTCTTATTTACCTTGGTTGACTTGTCTTCCTTTGTCAGCTTGTGTCTGGTTGCTATAGGTGTTCCAAGTGGCTTGGAGTCTTCCATTTTGAATATCTTTAGAACTTCCTTGATGTATTTGGATTGTGTGATGTATATACCTTCATCCTGTTGAAGAATATGTAGACCAAGAAAAAATTTGATCTCCCCAAGCATTGACATCTCAAACTCTTTGCTCATTTCATCAGCAAATGATTTGCATAACATATCATTACCTCCAAATATGATATCATCAACAAATATTTTAGCAATCAGAATGTTATCATCAGTATCTTCTTTTAAATACAAATTACTATTTTTACTTGTTCTTACAAATCCAATAATTATGAGATATGAGTGAATTCTTTCATACCACACTCTTGGTGCTTGTTTCAATCCATAAAAGGATTTGTATAATCTACAAACCATGTTTCTCTTGTTAGGATCAACAAACCCTTATGGTTGTTCAATCTATACCTCTTCCTCTAGTATTCTATTTAGGAATGCAGACTTGACATCCATTTGGTATACCTTGAATCCTTTGAATGTAGCATAAGCAAGTAGAATTCTTACTCCTTCTAGTCTATCAATGGGTGCAAAGGTTTATACATAGTCAATACCTTCTTCTTGTGCATACCCTTTGCATACTAATCTTTCTTTGTTCCTTATGACTTCTTCATTCTCATTCATCTTGTTTCTGAATATCCATTTGGTACCAATGACATTCTTGTCATCCGATCTAGGTACTAATGTCCATGTCTTGTTCTTCTCAATCTTCTCTATCTCTTTATTCATAGAACTGACCCATTCCTAATTCTAAAGTGCAGGCATGATAGATTTAGGCTCAAAATCACAAATTAAACATCTAGTGTTAAGAGACTTACTTATTGTTCTCATTCCATCCTTTTTGTCTCCTATGATCTGGTTCTGTGGATGGTATCTTCTGACATTCTTGGAAAGTACCAGCTCAGCTCTTTGTTCATCATTTTGATCATCATCTTGACCTTCATTTTGATCTCCATCACTTGGTGCATCATTTTAAGCAATTTCTTGATTTTTGGTGTTTACAGCCTGACGCTCGGGTGCATTGTTCTGTCGCTCAAGAGTGATAAACTATTGCTCAAGTAGAGTGTCAGGTTCTTCACTATAAACAAACCTGTTGTAGTCTTCTAGTTCCTTTTTGCTTTCCTCATCATTTTTCTCAGTGGATTCATCAACTTTGACATTTTCACTTTCAATGATTTTGTTAGAGGATTTGTTAAGACATTTATAAGCCTTGCTTTTGGTAGAATAACCTAGAAATATTCCTTCATCACCTTTGGAGTCAATCTTTCCATTTCTATCTTCTTTCAAAATATAATATTGACTTCCAAAAATTCTGAAGTAACTTACATTTGGTGTATGTCCATACCATAGCTCATAAGGTGTCTTTCTTCTATTGAACTATGTTTAATGTATAGATAGCAGTACTGACAGCTTCCCCCCAGAATGTTTCTATGATTCCTTTCTCAATCATTAGTGTTCTGGCACAATCAACAATGAATCTATTTCTTCTTTTAGCAATTCCATTTTGCTATGATGTTCTTGGTGCAGAAACATGTCTTTTAATTCTATGCTCATTACAAAAGTTAGTGAATTCATCATAAATAAATTATCCTCCTCTATATGATCTTAAGCATTTTAGTTTTTTTCCACTTTGTTTTTCAACAATGGCTTTATACCATTTAAACATCTTGAATGCTTCTGATTTCTCTTTTAAGAACATAACAGACATCATTCTAGAATAATCATCTACAAATGGAATGAAGTATCTATCACCATAATAGATTTTAGTTCTCATGGGTCCACATAGGTCAGTGTGGAATAAATCTAGAATAGCATTAGATGTGTATTTTTTCTCTTGAAACTATACTTTGTCATTTTCCCTTTTTGACAATTCTTACACATGACATGGCCTAGCTTTGACATGCTCAATAAGCCTCTTACTTTCCTTTTATTTCTTATCCTAACCATGTTGTCAAAATTCACATGACATAGCCTTTTATTCCATATCCATATGTCTTCATTTCTAGCCATTAAATAAGTGGTCTCAATCTTATCAAAATAGAATAGGTTACCTTTAATTTTTTTCACCAGTATCGATCAACCTTCCTGATTCATTAAAGATATTTGTCTTTTTGTTCTCAAATGCAACTCAGTGTTGTAACCACCCTAATTTGGTCTACTCTGACCATAGACCCTATTTTCCCTAAGTGTGATCATACCCCTAATTATGTCAAGACAATTCTTCAACTTATTGGCATAATTCATTTAAATCAAATTTAATTTCCTAAGTGATTTAATCACTAAATTACATTAATTGTCTTAGCCAATTAGATCAAATCAATTCAATTCAATCAAAAATAAATAAAAAACATGGCTAAAGTAAGTAATTAAAAGGAATTAAATAAATCCTAATTACAACCCCATTTTCAAAAAGGGAAAGCCAAATCCCTAACCAATGGGAGTTAAATCACTTGGATCACCTCACATGAATCACCAAAGATTCAATCTCCACCTCTCTTCCACTTTCAATCCTAACCTCACATTCACCAAATTTTTCTATAAATAGAATGAATTTTAAGCTTAATGGGCCCCTAATTCTTAATTGTTAATTGTAAACTTATGCTTCTCTTATTTTCATAGATCTTAAATGCATTTTAGCTCATTCTTTCATAGCATTGTTATAATATTTCATTTTGGAGCTTTAAAATGAACATTTCTTGAGAATTTAGATTAAAAGCATTCAAATATTCCATTATAAGTTGTATATGTCATTGATTAATGCATAATCTGAGGGCAATTATAGCATTCTTCAGCAATAGGTCAATTTTAGTGATTGATTTTCTTGCTAACTCTTGTTTTTCACTAATATAATGACTTATTGAAGTGTTGTGTTTCAGCCAATAGGTACACAAAATAACACACACATTTTTGGTGCCCACCCTGGGGCTGAATCTTAGATTTTACCTCACTTTTAATTCATTTTTGGCTAATTTGTCTTGTCTATTTTCAGGTACAGAGTCATCTTTAGTCACCAAGGCTTGCATCCAATAAATTGGATCACATCGAGGAAATTGGATCGCATCCCAAATTTCAAATATCACATCCAGGGAATCCTAAGACATTTCCAGTAAAGTCTCGCATCTGGTATATCTTATGTCACCTTTAGTGAAAAGCATCATATCTGGGAAATTGGATCGCATCCTAGGTTTCTAGGATCATTTTTGGGAAAGGAAATCGCATCTCATTATTTGAATTTAAATTTAAATTGTCTAACCACTAATATTTTGATCTGGTTTTCTTTTGTCTTTTGAACAACCTAATTTGTGTTTGCAGATTGTTGTCAAGAACCTTTTTTTCTCAAAAAGGTGGAAGGAAATTATTAACTTGTGGTTTGCAGATGTTTTAATAGATTAAATTGATTTTACTTGTTCAAAGATTTGAAACTTAAGACATTTTCCTATCATTTACTAAATCAATCAGATGATTATGCTCTTTTCCTTCAAGGAAAATAAAAATAAATAAAAAATTGATTTAGGACTTGAGAAGAGTTTGGGGATAAATGAACAAGGCAAACCTCATTTTTTAATTTCTTTTTGGATAGTAATTGAACAAACACAAATCATTTAATCTTTTAGTTAATTGAACAAGCTTCATTGTATAATTCCTTTGCATAGAAATTGAACAACACAAAGCACTAAAAATTGTGGGAAAAAGAACACTCATTGTCTAATTTTGGAGATAGTAATTGAACAAGCTAGTCATTTAATCTTGGGGAAATTGAAGAATCAAACTTTTATTTTTAAGTACTTTGTTTTTTCATAAGTTAGGAATTTTAAAAATCAAACTTAAAATTTATTTCTTGATCTCACTAGAGGATTTTTTCTTCCTTCCAAGTGGAGGAATCATAAACTCGTCATGGGAGGTTGAGTTTTGAATGAAGTCATTTGAGGGAAAGAACTTGATTTAAGTGTTTGTGGGATAAAATGACATGGAATAGGAGAGTATGCTCTTCTTCTTTTGAAGAATCATAAATTTAGAACTCCTAAGCTCGCCAATCCTTTGTATGCTTTTAAAATATTAGAGGGCTTTTCGGTTGAGGAAAAAATCTCTCAGGATGACCCAAGTGAGGACAGGTTTATGTTAGAATAACTGAGAGGGGGGGTGAATCAGTGACTTCAAAAATTAATCCTTAAATCAACCCAAAAACTTATTACCAAATTTATAAGCCTCTAGTTATCTTCATTCCTACAAGATGATTGCCTTGAAATATTAATAAAAAATAACTACTGCTCAGATTACTCTTTCAAACCTTATTCTTACTTTTACTAATTAGCAGTCTTTCTATTTACTGAAATACAGTAAATAACTAGTGTATATCGATCAATCCAGATTTACTTATGTGAAATGCAAAACAATAAAGTAATGACTCAAAAACATATTAACACATGGATTCTTAATATGGAAACCCTATTAAGGGAAAAACCATTGGGACCGGTAACCCAAATTTTCACTCTTCTGAAGTGAGCTCGATGAAGAGCCAACCCTATTAAAGGTTACAAACACACTGTTAGGTGTGACCTTGTTAGAGGATTTAAATAAATAGTTTGTCACTTAGTATTTTGCATCTAATGCTACCATCCTTGATCAAACACTCACTTGGCCTATCAATAGGTATCAGGCATATCCAATGCTACTTTGTATGATCAAACTTTTTGATACTCCTTGGGATATATCTCAATTAGAAAAGACTTTTAAGTCCTGCTCAGTTAAGAGACTTGATGCTTCAATGGTTAAATTGAAATAGTAAATTGACCTATTCACATATACAACCAGAATTGCAGATTTTTAGATCTATTATAAGTCCATTACCTCTCTGATCAATGTTATTAATTCAATACCTTTGCTCCACACTTTTCTTCTCTATGATTTTGTATCAATGTTCGTAAATGTCTACAGAATTTAGCTCTTTTCTCATCTTGATTGATTAGGTCTGAATGAAGACTTTCTTCACCTTCAGAATCTCTTTAGCATCTATTCTCTTGTCACTCCCCTAATTCACATTGAATTAGCTTGTCTCTTATATAGACATGATTTCACCATTTCTTGGCTTTCTTGATCTTGGCGTGATCCACAATTCTTGCCAATTAGATTTAAAGAAAAACTCTTGTTTAATCTCGTAGAGATCTTCTTTCCAACTAAAAAAAAGCAGCTTTAAATCTTTTACTTATCTATCACTTTATCTTTTTCGATTAAAATAATGATAAGTACCAGTTAAGTCTATATTTAGCTCTTAACAGCTAAGCCTTTTGTCATTTCTGAACTCTTTGTTCTGTTGGTCAATACTTTAGTTAGTTGGCAGTGACAACTGACTGTTCCGTAAGTGAGACTTCAGTTATCTTTGGGATCTCCATCCATTGGGAAACACTATAATTATGTTCGTCGGGTTACAGTGTGACTTTTCTCTCGTTGGTTTACTTTGTATGTCGGTGTGCACTTCATTGGTGTATACAGTCACTTTGTGAATACTTAACTTTTATGCATTATTGATAGCATAGCCTTTGATTAATTGGTTCTTTGAAGTCTTTAGAAGTATGTACATGACCA
Source organism: Thuja plicata (assembly GCA_018584345.1). Taxonomy (NCBI): domain Eukaryota; kingdom Viridiplantae; phylum Streptophyta; class Pinopsida; order Cupressales; family Cupressaceae; genus Thuja; species Thuja plicata. The sequence continues at coordinate 876,100 of MU227687.1, read as the reverse complement.
TATAGATTATATCAAGTTGAAATCAATGAAAATACAATACATTAAGTGATTTAATGTCTTGCATTAACTTTATGTTTCTTGGTGATCATCAACTTAACATCTTCAAACATTCAATCAGTTATAGTTCATCAATCTCTCCCTTTAGCATTGATGGAAACACACTACATTATCACACTATATTATCACTAATACAATATGAAATATAACAGTTGAATTTCATCAAACTACCAATCTTATGTACTATAACTGATTCAAATATCTGGTCCTTGGTAAGCTCACATTGCTTAGATTTAATTCTTGCAGCTCAATTTTTGTGTTCAATCCCTTCACTGGATAGATGTAGAATATTTCTTCTTCTGATGTGATGTGTTCTCTTCTTGAGTCAAACTCTCTCCCTTTGACTATTCTTTTCTTTGATGTCTCTTTTCTCTCTTGACAACAATCTCTTCCTTTGTATGTACTCTCAGTTTCCGGTTACATCTCTCCCTTTGGATAATGTGATAATGGATATAATCTCTCCCTTTGATAGCAATGCCAAACAAATATTTGACATTAATGCCAAAAAATACTTTTTATCCATTCAATATATTCCTTGAATTTCCCAATCCATCAACAACATAAAAACTCTGGTGCTTGGAGTAGATAAGTACCTTGCTATGTATAGATGTATCTTTGAAGGCCATCTCTTTTCTTGCATCAATATGAATGATATTCTGATAATATGTAGGGTGATGTAGCCTTCTATTCATCTTACTAACTAGTAGACAAGGGTCTGACCCCTAGTCTTTTTCTTTAGTACTCAAATGTATCCTTGGGCAGTGGCTTGGTGAAGATATCAGCTAATTGTTCCTTTGATTGCACATACTCAAGTGTCACCTCCTTTTATTGAACTTGTTCTCTTAAATAATGATACTTGATAGAAATATTCTTTTTCTTAGCATGCATGATTGGATTCTTGGAAATGTTAATTACACTAGTATTATCACAATAGATAATTACTGGTTCAAGAACTTTCATATGCATACCTTCCAGTAACTATTTGATCCATGCAATATTTGAGTAGTTTACAGTAGCAACAACATAATTTTCTTCTGAAGTAGACTGAGAGATGCATCCTTGCTTCTTGTTGATCCATGTGACAAGTCTATCACCCATAAAGAATGCTCCTCTAGTTGTGATTTTTCAGTCATCAATGTTTCTATCCCAATCAGCGTCGGTAAAGACCTTAAGTTCAAATTTTATTTCTCTTCTATACCATAATCCATAATCCTCACTATTATTCAGATACCTTAGGATTCTTTTCACAATAGTCATATGTGATTCTCTGGGATTAGCAGAAAATCTTGCAACTATTCCTACTGCATGTGCAATATCTGGTCTAGTATGTACAACATACATGAGTTTTCCAATCATTGATCTGTACAAAGTCTGATTTACCTCAGGTGACTTGTCCTCCTTTGAAATTTTACATCCAGTTTCCATCGATGTTCCAACTGGCTTGGAATCTTCCATCTTGAATATTTTTAGCACTTCCTTGATGTATTTGGATTGTGTAATGAAAATGCCTTCATTTTGTTGTATGATCTATAGACCAAGAAAGAACTTGATCTCTCCAAAAATAGACATCTCACACTCTTTTCTCATTTCATTTTCAAATTATTTGCATAGCATATCATTTCCTCCACATATGATGTCATCAACAAATATTTTAGCAATCAAAATGTTAGCATCGGTATCTTCCTTCAAATAAAGATTAATGTTTTCACTAGTTCTTACAAATCCAAAAATTATGAGATAGGAATGAAGTCTTTCATACCAGGCTCTTGGTTCTTGTTTCAATCCATAAAAGACTTTGTGTAGTCTACATACCATGTTCCTCTTGTCTGGTTCAACAAACCCTTTTGGTTTCTCAATGTATACCTCTTCCTCAAGTATTCCATTTAGGAATGCAAACTTGACTTTCATTTGGTATACCTTGAATCCTTTAAATGCAGCATAAGAAAGTAATATTCTCACTCCTTATAGCCTAGAAATAGGTGCAAAGGTTTCTCCATAGTTAGTCCCTTCTTCTTGTGCATACCCCTTGCATACTAGTCTTGCTTTGTTTTTGGTGACTTCTCCATTCTCATTCAGCTTATTTCTGAATACCCATTTTGTACCGATGACATTCTTGTCATCTGGTCTCAGTACAAGTGTCCATGTCTTGTTTTTCTCAATCTACTCATTTTATTTATTCATAGCACTAATCCATTCCTCATTATCAAGTACAACATTGACAAATTTTGGCTCAAATTCACAAATTAGACATCTTGTGTTTAGAGACTTACTTCTGGTTCTCATACCAACCTTCTTGTCTCCAATGATCTAGTTATGTGGATGGTTCCTTCTGACATACTTGGCAAGTACAAGTTCAATTCTTTATCTATCATCTTGATCATCATTGTTTCCTTCATTCTGATCTCCATCGCTTGGTACATCATCTTGACCAATATCCTGATTTTCAGTATTTGTAGCCTGATGCTTGGGTGCAGTATTCTGTTTCTCAGGAGCTATACATTGTTGTCCAGGTAGAGTGTCATATTCTTCATTATAAACAAACTTGTTGTAGTTCTTTAGTTCTTTTGTGCTTTCCTTTTCATTCTTCTCTGTAAATTCATCTATCTTTACATTTGCACTTTCAACAATTTTTTTAGAGGCTTTATTGAGACATTTATAAGCCTTTCTCTTGGTGGAATACCCTAGAAAGATAGCTTCATCACTTTTGGAGTCAATCTTTCCATTTCTATCATCTTTTAAGATATAAAATTGACTACCAAAGATCTTGAAGTAACTTACATTAGGTGTGTAACTATACCATAGCTCATAGGGTGTCTTCTTGGTGTCTTTCTTCAATTGTACTTTGTTCAATGTGTAAACAACAGTACTGACAACTTCTCTCCAGAATATTTGGGTGATGTATTTCTCTATCATTAGTGTCCTTGCACAATCAACAATGGATATGTTCCTTTTTTCAGCAATTCCATTTTGTTGTGGTGTTCTCAGTGCATAGACCTGTCTTTTGATACCATGATCATTGCAAAAGTTAGTAAATTCATCTGAAATAAATTCCCCTCCTCTATTTGATCTTAAGTATTTCAATTCCTTACCACTTTTTTTTTCTACCATTTCTTTGTACCATTTAAACATCTTAAATTCTTCTGATTTATCTTTTAGAAACATAACTGTCATCATTCTAGAGTAATCATCAACAAAGAGAATGAAATATCTATCACCATAGTAACTCTTTGTCCTCATGGGTTGACATAGATCAGTATGGACTAATTCTAGAATTGCATCAGATGTATGGGTTTTTCTTTTGAAACTAGACTTTGTCATCTTACCTTTTTGACAATTTTTTCACATGATATTGTTGGGCTTAGTCATTGTCGGTAAGCCTCTTACATTTCTCTTTTTGCTTATCTTTATCATGTTGTCAAAATTTACATGACACAATATTTTATGTCACAACCATATGTCTTTATTTCTAGCCATTAATCAAGTGGTGTCAATATCATTTAGATAGAATAAGTTACCTTTTGTCTACTCACTAGTACCAATCAACCTTCCTGATTCATTGAAGATCTTTGCCTTCTTATTTTCAAATGCTACTCTATGACCTGAATTATTCAGCTGAGAAACACTCAATAGATTAAAATTCAATCCTTTTACCCAATAATCATTTTCACATTTTATTAGGTTATTCAACATTATAGTTCCTTTACCTTCAACTGGACAAGGTGTGTCATTACCCATTCTTACTGAACCACCATTATAGTATTCAAAAGTCTCAAAATTTTGTTTGTCACTGATCATATGGTGAGTGTAGCCACTATCTATGATCCAGACATCATTTTTACTAACTTTAGATATTAGTGCAATTTCTCTATACCTTTCTTCATCTTCATCTGAATCATCTTTTACTGCCACAAACACCATCTCAATGTCTTCATCATATTTGGTCTCAGTATCTTCATATTTTCATGTAGCTATGTAACTGGCCTTCTTTCCTTTGTCCTTGTAGTCTTGGGTATCTCTTCATTCTAATTGTTAGTTGCTTCTGTAATCTCGGTTATCACCTCTGTCAAACTTATTTTCAAATGATCTATCATTACTTTTGTCATCTTTTCTCCTGTTAGGACATCTTGCAGCAAAGTGTCCAATCTCTTTACAATTAAAACATACAAGTGGTAATTTACCTTTGTATTTACCTTTGTCTCTCTGCATTCTTCTAGCCATAAGTGCTTCAATTTCATCAAGATCTTCTTCTTCACTTTCACTTTCACTACCTTTTCTCATAGTGTGTTTATGACTTGATTTACTTATTCTCATAGAAGATTTGAATGTAGATTTTATGTTTGGTAAGAAACTATTATCAAATTTTTTCATCTCAAATGAAATCAATCTTCCAATCAAACTATCTAGAGTAACATTGTTATTTGATATTGCTCTCATTTCTTGTATGGCAGATACTCTAATAGCATAAGTAGCCAGTAAGGTTCATAAAATTTTACTTACCACTGTCTCTTCATCTAGTACACCTCCAACTCCTCAGATAGCATTGAATACCTCTTTGATTCCTATGTTGTACTTGTGACGTTTTCACCTTCTTTCATTTTGAGATCATCAAACTTTCCTCTAAGGCTTTCTTCCTTGGATCTCAGAACATTTATATCACCACCATATACAAGCTTCAATTTATCCCACATCTACTTTGTAGTTGTGCATGTTTTGACATCTTCAAATTCAACATCAAAGAGTGAGGAAGAAAGCTCTATTATCATGCAGTTGTGCTCATGCTTCTCTCTCATTTTTTCAATTGTGAGTGCTCCTATGGGCAACACATATTCAGTATCTAAGTATTGAGTAACATCATTTCCAATACCTAATAAGTGGAGTCTTATCCTGCTTTGCCATGAAGCAAAGTTGTCTTTGTTCAACTTGGGCACATCTTGTCTATTCATCTTATGATCTTTCGCTTAGGTCTTGCAACCTTCCTTCTAAGCACACAAGCTCTAATACCAATTGTTAGAATAACTAAGAGGGGGGGTGAATCAATGGCCTCAAAAATTAATCCTTAAATCAACCCAAAAACTTATTACCACATTTATAAGCCTCTAGTTATCTTCATTCCTATAAGATTATTGCCTTGAAATATTAATAACAAATAACTACTGCTCAGATTACTCTTTCAAACCTTATTCTTACTTTTACCAATTAGCTATTTTTCTATTTACCAAAATACAGTAAATAACTAGCGTATACCGATCAATCCAGATTTACTTATGCGAAATGCAAAAAAATAAATTAATGACTCAAAAACACATTAACACATAGATTTTTAATGTGGAAACCCTGTTAAGGGAAAAACCATTGGGATCGGTAACCCAAATTTTTACTCTTCTGAAGTGATCTCAGTGAAGAGCCAACCCTATTAAAGGTTACAAACACACTATTAGGTGTGACCTTGTTAGAGGATTTAAATGAATAGTTTTTCACTTAGTATCTGGCATCTAATGCTACCATCCTTGATCAAACACTCAC